>VWZZ01007795.1:318477-342807 GCA_013399095.1 Psophia crepitans | reverse complement strand
TGTCAGCCACTCCTCCCAGTTTAGTGTCATCAGCAAACTTGTTGAGGGTACACTCTGTTCCCTCATCAAGGTTGTTGATGAAAATATTGAACAGCACCGGTCCCAGCACCGACCCCTGAGGGACTCCACTAGTCACAGGCCTCCAACTAGATTCGGCCCCATTGACCACAACCCTCTGACTTCTGCCCTCCAACCAGCGCACAATCCACTTCACTACTCGATCATCCAGGCTACACCTCCTCAGCTTGCCCACAAGGATGCCGTGGGAGACGGTGTCAAATGCCTTACTGAAGTCAAGATAGACCACATCCACTGCTATAAAACTATAAAAGTATTTAATTTCTTCAAACTGAAAAAGACTTCTCCACTTTGTGACTAAACATAACCCAGGAAGTATGATGCAATTTAAAATATATGGAATCGTCTTTGTCTCTAGATCTACATGTTGCTACCGCATGGTGTTATAAGTGTTAAAAAAATCTGTTTTAAAAGACCTTCAGGAGATGGATCACTAAAAAAAAAATTGATATATAATTAAAACCCATGGAGAGAGTTCTGACTGAAACTTGTGTTGGTATTCAGGTTTTTTAAACACAGGCTTTAGAGACCCCCAGTTAGCCCTCCTGGCCTCCATCTGCCTCTTTAGAAAGACAGTTCTTATGTATGTCTTGTGTGCTAACCACAAATATCCTGAATATCTGAATTCTTATTATCTGACTATCTAAAAATATCACCATATATTTATAAATATATATATATTTAGACAGCTAAGTTTTTTTTCCATCCTGGACTTGTTCAAAAGCCTTTTTACACAGGTGCACTTTCAGTATCCTAGATTATACTGAACTGCTTGACAAGAGTCTGTGAATGTTCTCAGGGTCAACTGTACAAAACTGAGCAATTTGTGTCCAATATTCATGCACATAACATAAGCCATTTGTGATCCCAAATCATCTAGATACACTTAATATATTGAGATATTACACTTAATATATTGAGATATTACTGGGAAAAATCAGGGCTACACTGACTTAATCTGGGACTGGTGTGCATCATGCAGGATGTAAGATCCTAGAAATGTTAGACCGGATCATCTTGAAGAGCAAAATTCCAAATCTTTTCTATTTTAGTTTAATCTTTTTTCTTGCTTTACATACGTATTATTTAACTCTCCTGTAAGGGAAAGAATTTCCAAATTATTTTTCACTTCTTGGCTTTTTTTTCTTACTTAAAGGAAGGATCCTGAAATACATTGTATTCGGCTGCTGTGAAAAGTAATGTAATGTAGCTTCATTAAGGCAGCTTCAGTTTAGGTACAGTAAGCTAGAGTTTGAGTTGTTTACTTATGGTGACCTGGCTTTTTGTCAGGAGAAGCTCCCTGTATAACCTTATATAAAAGAGTCTTTTAGCTATTTTTGCATAGATATCAAAACTTTGGTTTACACTTTAACTTTAAACCAAAGTTTTAAGCATCCAGACAAATCGTTGAATCTTCAGCCTCATGCTAAAAGCTCCCAGTCTGGTTTCTGAAGGCGTTGGGAACCTGACAGTAAGAGCTGGGCAGTGCTGGCTGATCTATGCTGGAGGAAACCTGCAGGCTGCTTTTAATGTCAGGTTGAAGCCTACAGCTGAAATCAGGCAACTTAGGGCATTTTTGTCTCAAGAGCAGAACCGGAGTTTTGCATGTTATACACAGATGCTTAGATATTCAGATACTGCAGATATTTAAATATCGGAGACAGATAGTTTATCTTCAACTTCTAGTTATCAAGTGTAAGTAGAACATTAGCTTGACAAACAGGTTTGTTGTCCTCAGGTTGCAGTTTCATTTCTGATTCAAGCACAACACACGGAAAAGTACAGGCACTGGGCTCTTGGGTTTTTCTCTTTTTTTCCCTTTTTTCATTTTGGTAAGGTAACTGGAATACAGAACCTGCACGATTGATTTTTCTCTATTGAATTACAATGCTTCCTACATGATGGGAGCCTTTTTGTGCTCAGTACGTCTGTGTTTCAGCATGGTGACAATGACTAGGCAGCTGGATAAGCTGAAGCCAGGAATCAGTCACCATGGGTAGCACGTTTCCTGGGAAACATATGGAGTATTTGTCCTGCAACCTCAAGAAAGCAAATAATGCTCAGAGCATCATTAACTTTTAGTCTGTCTTCTGCCTCCCAAAGGGCTCAATTCACCAACTCTGTCTCTGAGTAGCACTTATTCATATGAGTAGGTCAATTACTTTCTAGCCTTCCATTAAGTACTTCTCAACCACACCACACAGCTGAGACATGTTTTCATACATGTCAGGTATCAGTGGTGTATAAATCATAAAATCTTGCAGGTTCTCAAACTCTTCTCAAAGATAAATCTCTTCCCCAGCTGCATGACCAAGAATCCTTCCTTCCCAGCTGCCTCCCTCTCCCTACCCCCATAAGCAGGGACACCAGAACTCTGGGGCAGGCACTTACTAGCATTTACCAGTTTCAATTTGTGGTTTTTTTTTCAAGCTGAGTTTTAAAACTCTTTTACATTTTTTGCCAAAAATAAACAGTATTCCTGCACTATTCTGTGCAAATCCAGTATTGCATGAAACAAGAAATAATCTGACTCCCTACACAACCCAATCTGTTAATAAATTAACTGAATTCAATTTTTAAAGTAATTAGGGTGCTCCTCACCTATTATTCCTACTGGAAAATGGAGCTAGAATTTCAGCGGATGGCTGGACTTTCCTTCAAGTAGTTTGTCCTGGGGTTTTTCCCAGCCATCATGTTCATTTTAAGTCACATGGCATTTCAAAATGCTTCTTACACTACTTCATGAGGTGGGCTATTAGCTGAAATCTCAAGCTCAATTAAAAATAAAGAGGAATTTTTAATATACAGTCTCAAGGGGAAAAAGAGCTTGAATATATTACAAGAATTAATTTTGAAGACTCAAAACCATAAAATAATAAAAAAGAATCTAACTTTATATTATTATTAAAACCTAATTGGATTATTTCTTAGGGCGTGACTTACGATTTTAAACCGTTCTGAATTGTCTCCCTTATTATTGCCTTCAAAATTGCTACAGGGGATAACTGTGAGAATGAAATACAAGCATTTTAGGCTTTTCTCCTCAAACCATAGAGCTGCTCAGAGTAAGCCAGGATTCTTGGTGTGGTACATTCCCTAAGCCTGTGATGAGAACATCTGAAAGAGCCACTATGTTGGAGCGCATATAACCTGACAGCTCGTGCATTGTGTTAAACAATGCATAACCCTTGCTAATTCAGCTAGAGTGGTGTCAGGAGGATACCAGGGTATCAGGAGGTGCCAGTATCCATCCCCCTCCAAAGGCAGGTCACAATCGTGTTGCTAATAGGGAAGAAGAGGGCACCATCCACTTCAAGAGGGGCTTCTCTTCCCTCTTCTCATCAGAAAAAAACATGTTCCACACCAGGCTGTGTAAGTGGGGGAGAAGATTCAGTGTCTTTAGAATGTCTCCCTCCTTGTTCAGTTCATTTCTACTTCTAACAATTCAATTACTTGGGGGAGAACTGCTCCACCAAGACAGTTTCTTAGTAAACAACATTTAGAATAGCTCTAATGAGTTACACTAAATATCCAGCTCAGAAAGGCAACTACAGGCCAGGCTAGTGATGGAAGTAAAAATTGCACTTTTAGAAATTTTCTTTTCTCCTTTTTTTTGCCTCTCTTGGGCATTGAATTCATAAGGATTTTTCAGAGGATTAAGCAAATGTCACTCCAAATTAAGCTCAATAAATTCACCTTTTACACTGGAAGGTCAGGCTCCCATTGGACTAAAGTCTTTATTTGCAGTGGAACATTTGAAAAACAAGCACACAATTTCCTTTCAGAGCTGTACCTCGAATACTTCAGTACTGTGTAGGAGTCTGAGCAACAGACTGGCATGAGCACGTTACTAATTAAATAATGAAAGGGAGAAGGACAAGTCTTATCATCTTCAGACTTGGAGAAATGCCATACATGTTTCCAATTTAAAAAGAAAAAAAAAAAAGCCTATTGGTAACTCACACTGAAATTTTAATTTATACCTGTAAGCACTGATGGCAGCATACACAGACTTGCCTGTTTATCTTGTGCTGTTTCTCAAGCCATGTCTGGTAACCATGGGGATGTTTTGAGATTCCTGTTCAGGAGTGGGAATTGTTGGAACTGAATTTTGTGAGCTTCCCACCATGGGGGTCACTGTTCCTGCACTGATGAAGACACATCCTTTGAAAAGACATGACTGCAAAAGATTGACTGTAGTCAATTAGTTCAATAAACTTTCCATTCCAGCTCCTCCCTTTGCTCTCTTCTTGCATAGTTTGAAATTATCCCTCTCCTAGTTGCTACAATTATTTTCTATTAGCGATGAGCCTTGCTTAATGTAAGGGACCAAGAATTCAGCCTCATCTATCATGGCATGAGGTCACTCACCTGCTCAGACACCTAGGACTCTCTTTATCCCAGATCGGCACAGTCACTTTTCCCAGTATAAATGATACCTTTACATTTTACAGTAGCACCCAAGCAATGGTGTGTAGCCTTCTCTAATTTGAAGAGACAGGCTTTTAGGAGGTGTAGCACTATTTATATGGAGAGGAACCTGACTTTTAAAAGTCCTTTACATGCACCTTAATCTATTTCTGAAGAACTTAGCAGTGATTTCTTTATTTCTCATTTATCCCTGGTAATTAAAGCTCAGAAGAACAGGAAAAACATCTCAAGAAGGAAAAAAAAAAGAAGAAGAAAGAAAGAACAAGAAACTCTTTTCCCTTCTGCTTCAGAGATCAATGAAAAAGGAAGTGTGATGGGCCTTTAGGTGAACGTCCTGGTTTTTGCCTTGGTAAAGTTTATGTTCACAAGAAGCTGGGAGGGAACACAGCCAGGGCAGCTGATTCCAACTAGCCAAAGGGATATTCTGTACCATGATGTCATCCTCAATAAGTAAGAGGGGAGCTGGCTGGGGAGGAGACATCGCTGCTCTGGACAGGCTGGGCATGGGGTTCCAGGCGGTGAGCATTGTATATCACCGACTTTGTATATTCTTTTATTAGTATTGTTGTTGTGTCCTAACCCACAATTTTTACCTTTTCCTTCCAATTCTCCTCCCCATCCGACTGGGGAGGGGAAGAATGGGTGAGCAACCTCATGGTACTTAATTGCTGGCTGAGGCTCAACCACAACATTGAAGAAGAGAAAAAATAACCCTCTGCTGTTTAACCTTCTGTAGACTAAAAGATTGTGGAAAAAAAAAAAATAGATCTGGGTAATCAGAAAGTCTCAGATATGAATACGGGTAACTTGTAAAATTTAAAAGTTCTGCTGCTTTCCATTGCATCCTTTTTTTTTCTTGAAAACTTTGGGATAAGTGGTGTGGGTTACAAAATATTGTAAGACTATCTTAAATCACTTTTACATACCCTTGTATTATAGGTAAAAAAGGATAAGTTTGCTTGGAGATGCTGTGTTCAGCAGGCACACTGCAGAATTACAAGCACAAAAGAACAATTGTCAGGTTATAGTTTCATTACTGCTTATGCTGTCTTGATAAACCTGATCTGCACTGCCCTAGTACCTGACTGTTTCTTATAGTCAAAAAGAAAGTATGAGGCAAATTCCTCGACAAACAAACAAAAAAAAACCAAAACAAAAAAAAAAAACCCAAGTTGTTTATGAATTCCCTCTTCACTCTATGGATTTTTTTCTTAAACAAATAAAACAACCCACTAAACAACAACAACAAAAAAAAAAAGCTCCAGAACTCTTTTTTTTTAGGCCAACATACACAGAAAAACAAAATAGAGATCTATTACAAAGTAGTCTGGAGGCACTGCATTCATTTATATCCATATCATTACTGGAAGAGAGAGAAGGAAGTAATAAAGTTTTGTGGTGAATAAATATTGCCTGAGCCTACAAACACTTAATTTCAATGGGAACGCTTTTATATGTGTTGATGACTCAAAAGCAAAAGTCAGCACAGTCAGGCTGAAACTGAATGCTAATGTTCCCTGGAAAAAATCTAAGACTTAACTCCACTTCATGTTGCATACTTGGTGTAGTAGCCAAGCCACCAGTGAATCGCATGAAGAGTTCAGGTATGTGGGAAACGCATATCATGTGGTGCTTGTCAGAAAACTCCTGACAAATGGGAAATGCCAGTTCATCAAAACCTAAACTCTCTATGGTAACACATGTTCTGTCTTCAGCAAGGACAGAAATGAAGGTCAAAGCGGCACAGTCTTTCCCTTGCCCCTGACAGCCAAGAGCTCCAGCGTTAGGACTACTTAACTTAGATGTGATAAAGTGAATTTCAATCTGTGTCTCAGCCTAATAAATCAGGAAAATATGTTTCAAGAAACAGATCCAAACATCCATGAGACACCTGTGCCAAAAGGAATAATTTTGGTTTGATATAACAAACCATCACATTTCGATCAATCCAGCCTGCAGATTAAGTTTGCCATGATATAAAAAGGTTATTGATAAAAATAGTAAAATGAAAGATTTTTATTTTAGAGAACTCCAATTTTAGCTAAACTACACTTTCCTAGAGAACTTCCAGCTTGCTCATGTGTATGCTATAGTGACAACACTTGAAGTAAATTATGGGGAAAAGAGTAAACAAGAAGAGCGAGCAAACCAGAATTTAATGTGCACTCAGAAATCTCCCTCGCACACTTGCAACACTCGAATCCTGCATATCCTTCTATACACATTTACTTCCACATCTCTGGGTACTCAAGTTTCATTAAAGTTTCCTATCGATTCCCTGGTGCCTGCAAGATCAAGTTTTAAATGTGTGTCAAATCACACGAATGGTCAGTAGACCTATTAAGCTGCCTGCAATGTTGGACTGGAGTCTTAAATGACAGCTTGTGCTCTCGGCTTATGTTGGAGTAAACATGAGATGAGCTGCCAGAGCCCTCAAAGTTGAGCCCACAGCAGTTCATGTTAAGATAATTAAGTTCGCCTTTCCCTGTACATGCAATTTTATGAAAGATTCCAGAGTTCTAGAAGACTCTAGTTAAAGAAGCAAAAAAAGACAAGAAGCAAACTAAGACATAATTTTGGATTAATGTAACTGTTCTCAAAGGTGACTTGTTGCAGGATTTCATATTCACAGTCACTTAAGAAATAACCATTAGTGCAGAAAAAAATTAATCATGTAAATCAGAATTTTTAATAGCAGCCAAAGTCAGCAATGTGCCATATTATTTCTCAGGATGCCTATGGTAGAAAAGATATAGAAATTTAATAGCTGCAAAAAAATGTATAAAATCAAAGAAGGGAAAAAAATTACATAGAAGGTGGCAAATATTCACCTTGGCAACAATCAAGTTCACAGACTACACAGTCTTGAAAGAAAGCTGGGAGGGGGAAGTGTCTGCATACATTTCTTTATCATTAAGATCATTTTAAGCTACACTGTATAATGTATTCTTTTTATGTGAATTTTTATAAACAAGTAAATGAATTGGTTGAAGTTTTGACACTTTTGCCAGAGCCTTCTGCAAAGTTCTCTTCATGTCAAAGAAATAGGGGGGAAAAAAGAAGAAACATAAGAAAGAACAGATTTAATGATCTCTACATAACAGTCTGACTTCCCATTAGATGTGAAAAAGCAGACAGATAAAAAGATGCTGATTGGCAAAGCAGAGAGCCCTTGCCAGAAGAGGGGGTAAACAAGGTTATAAGAGGGCATAGATGCCATTGGTGGTGGGAAGAGGTGGGAAAACCAGTAGGTTTCATTAAAACAAAATTTAGACATTCGCTTTTCCCCATTACTTCCTGTTTAATACTTTATACACATGACAAAATATAAAGGCAGAAATACGAACTGCATTCATCAAGAGAAGGGCACGATAGATGAGCATGAGAGATGGGAGAGGTCTCAAGTTTTAAGAGAAATTTCCATTCTTACAAAAATTTTCAAGAAAGAACAGACCTAAAATCAGACCGAAACTGCAGGAAGCAAGATATTAGGTGCTCATTCAGTCTCTCCAGAAGTACGTACTGGGGCCTGGGCCTGGTTAGTGAGTGCAGAATGGAGCTTTTGATGGTCTATGATTAACTAGATTACCTACAAATGAATTCTTTAGTGGGAATTACTTAATTTCTTTCTTTTTTCCTTTCATATTATAATTTTCTGCTTCCATACCCTCTTTAGTCTGTGCACATACTACCATTTAACCTCAAAAACCTTGAATTTCTCACATAACTTCTTTTGCAAACATCCATCTTCTCCAAACAACTTGTAGAGCCAAAAACAGGAGACCAGCTGTGCCCAACTTAAATAACACAGCACCTAAAAATAAGTTGGGAGTTCTGAACTGATCTCTTGTCAGCTAGATAATAAGCTCCCTTTCAGCCAGTGTAGAAAATCAGACCCCTCTGTACTGTTAGCCAGCAGGTAACACCACGCACAGGGTTAAAAAGTTGCTGCACTTAGAGCTCAGGTCCCCGAATGCCCACTGAACCCTTAAGGCATGTGTGTGTATGGTGCAGAACATCAAGACACCTAATGATTTGGTACCTTTATTTTTACAAGACAGAAGCTGTAGATAGTAGTAGTACTGCTCACCTTTCCCTTAAGAGGTGACTGGAGCACTCATCTCATGAGTAGGTGAACCCCTTGCCTGAAGGGATTCGAATCCATGTAGGACATGACCTGTTCTCTGTTGAAACCGGACTACCACCAGCCAGGAATGTAAAACCACTGCAGCTAGAAGAGCAACCAAGGAGAATGACTGCAGCTCAGAGGTTAGGATTTTCATCTGGAGAAATGGCAAAGGTGCGTTATCATCCTAAGCATAGGGTTAAGGCTGTAAAATCTACTATACTTACAGAATATCTCAAGTAAGAATAATTTAGAAAAAAACAACTTGTAAACATTCTTATTAACAATATCAATAGCGGAACTTCTCCCAAATAATTAGCCCTGAGGCATCCACCTGACTTTAAAGATTACCTCTTCTCCAACAGTATCAAGGAGAAAAGATAGGTAAAATGAACAGTCCATCGGACCATAGAAAAAGGCACAGCAACTAAGATAGGAGAGACATCCTAGGAAAGTTTCCAAAATGCAAGCATTATTACAAATATCATGAGACAAATAATAATGGAATTCTAGATTCAAAATATCCTTCAGAGAAAGGGAGGGAAATGATCTCCTGTGGCAATTGCAAGTCACATCATCGTGGTATCTCAGCATGTACCAGTGGTTTATTTAACAATAAGCAAAGCAGAAGAATCTACTTACAAATGCCACTTTCTGAAAGGAAGGGGTTTGCTTATGGGTAGGGAGGGCACAGAATTAACTCAAGATCTTTGCCTCTAGTCATCAGTCTCCAAACCTCTCTTCCTGCATTGGTTCAAACAGTTGATGAGCTGATGCACAAAATGAGCTCTTCCCTTCTGCTCTCCCTCTCTCTCTCTTTGGTTACTTATGAAATCTGAATTTGCTTTCTCCCTCCCCTTAACAAGTAATTCCTTTGGCAATTTTTTCCCTCCCCTGTTCTTTCCCTTCTTCCTCTGTACAAGTCTAGAAGTAGCAAAAATAAACCATTCAGATGTCAATAAGCCACTCATTCATGTCTAAGCCAAACTGCTGCTGTTGTGCCCACTAACAACAATTAGTTGGGAAGCTAAACTATTGTTTCCTCCTTTCCTGCCCTCCCCTCTTCCTTTCCCTGATGTGACACATTAAGTGTATTTCTGCACGTTCCATTTAATCCTTAATTGTGTGTCAATCTCCAAAGCTACCCTCACTTCCTACACAGGTTCTGACAAGAGCAGGATTGAGCTCAACACACAATCCCTGGTGTCTACAACCCTGCATAAGGTGTGCTAAGATGTGGAAACCTATTAAAATAAATGATAATAAGATAGCCTCCTACTGCTTTACCAATATCTTGCGGAGAACAACCAACATTGCTGAGACGGTGGTCATGACAACCAATATGCTTGCCCTTGCCCAATTTCTAAGGCTTTGGAACGAAATACTGTTGAGCTGATATAAAATGCCAAGACTGATGTGGCCATTTGTTCTGGTTGTCAACAAACCTTTTCTTCAAATACATGACTACATCTGACTCATGCTACTACTGTAGTTCATCCTATATTAAGTGTCTTCAGAAGGCCTAATGGAGTTGTAAAAAGCAGCATGTATAAGAGCTCAGTAAAGGCTTCAGAAAGAATTGTGAGTGCCATGCATATAGGATGTTTATTGTATCACAGAATAAATTAAAGCTTTGGTTCCTCACAAGTTCTGAAAATCAGAGATAGATAAAAGTGTCATGTCTTGTTGGTACATCACAAGGCAGACCAACCTCACCAAAACTTGTTCACTGGATATTTACTGGGAACAGTGCCCACACTAGTGTTTTTCAGATATCTGTCGCTAAACTGTGCTGAACTAAACAGTGACTTCCAACATTTAGTACACAGAGATTCAGAGCGAGATCATTTCTGATGCATCCAGGTTGGGAAGTGATGTATCAGGGATATTTCCTTTGATATATTTCAAAATTGTGATGTTTGTATCCACTTCTATTTGAGGCTTAACATGCTGGGGCTTTTTCAAACTCATTTCAGTCCTTTACTTAGAGAAGAGTCATAAAAAGTGAATAATCACTGGGTCAGAAGGAATGCTTACCTGACCTAAGAAAATCCTTCTTATTCTGCTCTTGATAAGAAGTTAATCCAACATGAATTTCACAAGCTTTTCCCCATGATTTCAGCTGGTAATTTATTATCTGCTGCATAAGGGAAGTCTTCTTTCCTGACAGTATATAAGTTCACAATAAGAAAAAGCAGATGTGACTAAAATAAATTACTAAGTAATTTTTAATGCCATATAAAAGTGCTATACTTGTATGGTCACCTTTTTGTATATCAAGAATTTCAGGGCACTTGGGAGATGAAAATGTCAGCATGCTCTGATGAAGACAAAGTCAGAATACACTGAATGAATGTGTTTTCTTTATATCCTGATACATATTCTAGAATGAAAAAGATAGCTAATTAGTAATTATTTCTTCCAGAAATTTCATCAGTTACCACAAATATTGAATACTGAGGGGCCAATAGCCAACTCCAGGAAGCATGACAGAGAACAAGCTTGGCTGTTACTCCCTTAGATTTCTCTTTCCAATAATCTTTTCCACAGCAGCACTGCATAACAAACATGAAGAACATTTCCAAAAATGAAAGCTCATTCTCACTTTTCTACTTATCGTAGTTGTAGTGACCCTAACATCCCACAAATGCTTCTTAATTTTCACATAGTTTTCTAGGTATGTCTTACAGCACGTGGAGACAAGTCTGTGGCATTGGAATGAATGTTTCCGAAAGTGTTCTGGACTACAGTTCTCAAGCAATTATCTGCAATTGCTGGGAATTCAATGACTCAGATGCTTCAATCCAGTTCTCTATTCAATACATGCAAAATATGCAAAACTAAAGACTAAATAATTGATGTGAGTAACATAAAATAGGGACACTATGACATTATAGTTAAGCACAATATTGATTTCAAAGCTAGTAAATATCTCTTAGTGAAACTCCCTTAATTCCTAAAGCAGATAAGAAGGAGAGAACAGTAAACGTATTTGCCTTCACCATCCAGTTTTGAGGTTTTTTATTGTGTCTTCTGTGATACATCCTTTTTGACATGCCTGTCGCTGCTGTAAAGTCTTGGTAGGAGTACAGATGAAATCCAAGCCAGCCTACTAAAGCTTTCCTTCCTGTGTTTCAACAACACAGACAGCATCCCATTCTCTGTGCTGTTCAAACCCTCTCCAACTGTTACATGCTTAGCTGCAGTATGAATGCTGTCTTCCCCAAAATTATTTAAGCTGATCTTACATTAGTTGTATTTACATAGGCAAATATCCAGTAACATTTTTTATGTACATACTTGCCACTGGAGTTACAGTAGATTAACAGTAATTTTATTAATAGAGCACCACTTGAATGTTTTTGCTGGCAGAAGTCTCAGGTATTGTTCCACATGAATCAGGTTAGTTAGCTTTCACGTACACACTAAATTGATGGCCATGGCATGTGAATGTCTCATCCACCTGTCAACTGCCCCACACTGATTTTGTTACAAATCTGAACCTCCATCTGACTCATCAGATCGACCAAAATATTCCTCCATTCCTGGTTACAAAGTTCCCTCATCTTCTAAATGGTATTTATGTTTCATCCTGGGGTTGAAATTTGATTTCACCCAAGGGTGCATGGGTGTAAGGTATATCTAATGTAGAGCTTTCTATCAAATGAGAGAGAATTGCATTTTTACCTGCTTGATGTTTACGTGCTCAACAGTAGAGGTCCTGGAACTGGCTGTAAAAATACCTGTTAAGGAGTAGTTAATGAATTTGGAACTGTACTCAGCTGTCATGTGCTTTTCAAAATGCCTACTGCCCACACATTTGGCAAAGATAGTCTGTAAATTGTTGTTTAAATACATTCATTGAAGGAACAAAAGTGTTTTGAATGGATGAAGTGAACATCCAACAGCTTCGACATGGTCATACAGCCTCTCTGCCATATCTGTCTGAGACATCCTCTAGATCTAGAATGGGTGTCACCATCTTTATTATATTCTCAGGCCATAGACAAATGGTGTAACTTCCTGACATGACCACACATGTTTGAAGCTAGATCCTCAACTCCATCTAAACAATGGGAAGAAGCTGATTTATAGTCACATTTGTGTTTGCTAAATGTGAGATTGGCTGGAAGATGGGTTAGCCTCAGGCATATGTCGCATCAGAGCCTTGTCTGGTTTAACATATTGAGCATCCGTTTTACAGTTCAGAAAACTCACCTAAGGAAGAAATGAAGACTCAATCATTTGCTTCAATCTCTTAATCCAGGACAGAAGCACTGTTATGGCACTTTTCCAGCCACTCTGTGGTTTTGGAACTACTATCAGATTTCACATCCCATATTTCATGAACTATCAGGACTAATCACATATGTACCAAACCTTTGCAAATCTGGAAATACTTCTGCTTTCTGGGCTTAGCAGATCCTAAGGTAGCAGAAATGAGAAGTTGGCACTTACATATATGAAGAAAAATGACACATTTTAGATTGTCAAAATGTATGAGTAGATAAAGCTTCTCTCTCCTCCTTGTGTCTGATGTGACTGATCAAAATGACAAGGGAGCCTGAGAAAGATGTAGGATATACAGTACATACCACATATTTTGAATTAGCTTTAAAAACTTTTCTGTGGCAGTTTTTTTTCCGAATTGTGGCAAGGCCATTACAAAATAATGGTGCAGAAAAGAGTTTGTTGCCATCTTCGCATAAAAACCCTTATCATCCTCAAGGTCTCAGCAGCATCAGACAATTTTTTGTAATTTCAGACTTTTGCACCATTAGAACTTCTTGCAGCAATCACTGATTCTCGGATACTGTCATGCTACGGTTGCAACACTGCTTACCACCCCACCGCTTGGGCCCTCTCTCAATACTAGCCATTGCTGGAAGAGTGGCTTTCTAAAACTTTCAGATTAGTCCGGCACACCACAATTTCCTTACCACTCTTGGCAATCTGTTGCTCTATGTCTGTCGTCTTTTGAACTTTTATTCAATAATTACTGAAGTACACTCTGATCCTCAGGGACTTCTCTACCTTTTTAACTTTATGAAGTTAGTTTCACTTAAGTGGTCTAAAAAACAAGCACAAGTGTAAGTTTCTGCAGGACTGGGATCTTTAAATGTCACCTCCTCTCTGTAGGAAATGTCACCCCACATAACACAATGTAATACAACAGCCTCTTAGTCAGAATCAGGTCTCTGGAAACTACCACAGGGAAAATATATTCATCCAGGAGGCAATGAAGCAGATAGTTTCACTGAAGTATAACTTGGTAATATGTTCTAAATTCCACTCATTTTACAACAGTAAAAGTATGTCTAGAACACTTTTCATCAGAAAGTGAGACAGTACAGTGCATTCTGTACCAGTCCAGGCACATCCAGCCACCATAGTGCTGAGTTTTGCTTAGAGGGTAGAGCTACTCCTACCGCTAAGTACACCAAAAATAGATTACATTAGACTAGATACTAGAAAAAAATTCTTTACTGTGAGGGTGGTGAGGCCCTGGCACAGGGTGCCCAGAGAAGCTGTGGAGGCCCCATCCCTGGAAGTGTTCAAGGCCAGGTTGGATGAGGCTTTGGACAACCTGGTCTAGTGGAGGGTGTCCCTGCTCATGGCAGGGCGGTTGGAACTAGATGATCTTTGAGGTCCCATCCAACTCTAACCATTCTATGATTCTGTTCTGATTATAAAACACTTGAACTGCTGTAGTGGGATAAACTTGGCTGGCCCCAGGTGCCCACCAAGTTGCTCCATCACTTCCCCTTCTCAACAGGACGGGGAGAGAAAAATACAACAAAAACCTCATGGGTTGAGATAAGGACAGGGAGATCACTCACCAAATATCATCACAGGCAAAACAGAGTCAACTAAGGGAAATCAATTTAATTTATTTCCAGTTAACCAGAGTACGATAATAAATAAGAACAAATATAAAACCACCTTTACCCATCCCTCCCTTCTTCCTGGGCTCAACTTCACTCCCAACTCTGCTACCTCCTCCCCCCACGCAGCGCACAGGGACGGGGAATGGGGGGTTCTAGTCAGTTCACAGTGCTTTGTCTCTGCTGCTCCTTCCTCCTCACAATCTTTCCCTGCTCCAGTGCGGGGTCTCTCCCATGGGATACAGTCCTTCATTACCTTCTCCAGCATGGGTCCTTTCCACCGGGTGCAGTCCTTCAGGATCAGACTGCTCCAATGTGAGTCCCCCACAGGGTCACAGTTCCTGCCAGAAAACCTTTCCTGTGTGAGGTCCTCTCCACAGACCACAGTTCCTGGCAGGAGCCTGCTCTGATACAGGCTCTTCCCTGCTGTAGCTTCCTTCAGGGCTCATCCACTTGCTCCAGTGTGGGGTCCTCCACAGGCTGCAGGTGGATATCAGCTCCACCATCAATCTCCATGGGCTGCAGGGGGACAGCCTGCCTCACAGTGGTCTGCTCCACAGGGGAATCTCTGCTCTGGCACCTGGAACACCTCCTCCCCCTCCTTCTGCACTGACCTTGGTGTCTGCAAAGTTGTTTCTCTCACATATTCTTACTCCTCTCTCTCAGCTGCTGTTGTGCAGCATTTTTTCTACCTTCCTTAAATATGTCACCACAGAGGTGCTACCAAAGTCTCTGATAGGCTCAGCTTTGGTCAGTGGTGGGCCTGTCTCAGAACCATCTGGAACTTGCTCTGCCTGATGTGGGGACAGCTTGTGGCATCTTCTCACAAAAGCCACTCCTGCAGCCTCCCTGTTACTAAAACCTTGCCACAACTGCACATATCCTCGTCCACTGATGTCAAATCCACTCTCTTCTACCAAAATGCTCAAATCGGAGCACCCTGTCTCTGATTTTGTTCAGGAGGAACAGACTGTTACGTGCATTATTTATCTTTTAACAGAAGACAACCTGACCATATAAACCTTGTATAAAGACAACTGGAAAGTTCCAGCTGAATGTTTTCTGCTACACTATGTAGTATGTATACGGCCACTGAGTGACTAACATTATGTATGTATGCACAGTCATCAGATACTCAGCAGTGAAAGGGTGGAAGTAAAATATACATTATTTCTATACTACAGTTAGAAAAACTAATAAATAAAGGAACTGAACATGTAGGTATTTAAGTGATGTATTATTCTTTGAGGCAGGACCCTGACACGTTAAATAATATCAAACCCACGATGTTACGCTCAGCATATGTATTACAATCCCAGTGTGAGATGTGAAATACTACAAGAAAGATATTGGAGTGGAAGTGTGGGTGAACTTATTTCAAGTTCCAGTTGTTGAAGTCTCTGTCAGTTACATAGCAATAGGTGATGCTTCAAGATGTTGGTATAAGCTTTTATAAGTAGATTTCCTTAAAAATTTAGGTGGCCAAAAGAAGCACCTCATCATCTTTGATACCTTTTTCCCTCATATCTTGTTATAAAAAAGTAATAAATGGAAAACTAGAAGGAGCAAAGTTTAAATAATTCTTTCTTATTTTCTACTCCCTTCACTGTTTTTAAACCTCAGTGGTATGGTCAGATGTGGTAAGGTATAAAATTTTGCTTGCTAAGATCTGCAGCAGCCTTCATGACATTTTTTCTTATTCCTCTGATGTTGAGAAAGGTTAGCAATTGCTGAATTGAAGTGATATTTCATATATATATTGGCAACAAGTATACTTCTGATTATTTTTTTTTGCAATTTATGGTTTTTCATGGGTTTTCTTGACAGTCTTTTATTCCTACAACTGAGCTGAAAAGTAAACCATTTACAAAGTTTTTCATAGGTAGAAGGTGGTACATGAAAGCTTTTCAGGAAATATGGCTTAGTTCCCGTCTATTGTCCATTCATATTTTCCATGGAATGAGCCACACCTGTACAAGTTTAGCTAGTCCATCTTGTCTCTGAAACAGAGAATTCCTCACACCAAGAAATACCAGCTATTTTGGAGGTGGTCCAGATTGATCACACTGTGCACTACATGCAAGAATTCTCCCAGTCTAACAGTTAGAAATATATTACAGATGACATTAATTTTAGGGCAAGCTGTGGCACACATGAAAGTTATTAGAATAGATATGGATGGAGATTATAGTCCCTCAAATTGCCTTCCGTTAGTGTTGCTTCTCTTCTGAAAGCTATCGTGTCTCCAGATCCCACAAGACAGAAAAAGATAAATAGAGGGGGCACAGAGTTTATAACAGAGGACAAAAGATGACATAACGGTTAGACACAAGAGATTTTAGAAAAGTCTGAACAATTTATATAGACTCATGCAGAGATCAAAACAAGTGTCTTTGTGTATCAGAATTTTTCTAGAGAGGCAGTTCTCAGAGCTTTTTCTACTATATCTCTGTAGAAAACAAAAACACTTTGCAAAGCATTCACCTGTAGGTTTGTGTTTAGAGAAGCTCACTCCAAAATATAATCATTCATGCAGATACACGACACTTGCATCAGACATATCAAGCAGCATAGTGTGTATTTGTGTATTCAAACAAAAGAAAGAACTGTAATTAATTCTCACTGACTTTTCAGAGCAATAGCTTGTTAGCATTGCCATTTTACCATCTGTCTATTAGCCTCAGTATCAAGTTAAAACAAACAAACCAAAACAGTATAACCAACAACAAAGCAAGAAGGCAGCTTGCCTGGATGTCAAATCTCTATGAAGCGAACTACAACGCTTGTATTCATCTGCTTGAATGACACCATACTTGGGAGTTGGAGACGATCGTGGGCTGGGTTTTTTTCATTTCTTCTCTGTTCATGAGAAATTACCTCTCTTTTTTCAAACTTAGATTATTTTGCTAGCTATGGGAATAGTACTGAAATCTTACACATATACCTTTAGCGAGCACGTTAAGTTTGTTTAAAACTGGAATATAAGTTAGCAACCCTGTGAAACGTTGGCCTTATTCTGTACCACAGCCACTTCGGTGCCCTGCATCTGATACCCTGTTGAGGTACAAGCTCTTGCCATGGGGAGCAGAAAGAGAAAACTTATCAATTTCAGCAATCTAATCCAGTTGTATAACACTGTTTCCTGATCACTTCCACAGCAAGGTGATTAACATGCACTATAAGCAGGAGTAGTTCTGGTCCTTGTCATTCTCATTTTCTGCCAGGTAGTGCTGCCTTGTTAAGTGTGTTCTGGACAATGTTGGTAACTCCAGTTCCAGACAAAAAAAGACTTCTTCGTATCTCAGAATCAGGATGCACAGGACTCTTTAGAACCACCATGTCTCTGGCTCTTATGGAAGTAATTAATTTGGTTCATCTTGCCTCAGCTTCTGATGACACTAACTTGCATTCTCTCCCCTGCCTGAAAGTGCTCTCATTCATACTTCATACTCAATTACTCTGAACCCTCAGAGATCCTGTACATTCTTCTGCTTACAATTGTGCATATTATACTAATCAGCCACCTCAGGCTGACACAATTAGGCTTAATTAGTTGAAACGTTTATTTCTAAATCTCCATCTCCAAAGATATTTTATTTCGGATTGTAAAACTACAGTAGTAGTAGTAGCAGCTGTATGTGCCAAATCCATCTGCAACACCGCAGCAGCCAAAATAGTAAGGTTTTACTTCTTGGTAGGTGAACCAATGAAGGTGAGGAGAAATTGCTGCATTCTCAGCTGACAGCCCAGTTCACCTTTTAAGTGTTGGCCCTCAACATTCATTTCATTTTCTGCCAAAGGTTAGCTGCAGAAAATACACTTACATCTTGATATCCAAATTCTTGATGAGTCTGGCTGGAACAGCATTCTCAACTGCTTTTAGAGGAAAAATCAAGCCAACAATTCACAATTGCTTTGTTTTTCCTCCAAAGCAAGGAAGAGTACTTCTCCTGTAAGTCAGTCTAAGAAAAAACAATGAAAAGATGCATGCGTTACTAACTCACTATAAAATCCCTCAAACTGAGGGGTTGAAAAGCTGAATTTCAATTCAGCAAAAGCCTTATTCTATAGACCAAATAGTGGAAAAAAGAATTAATACGTTGAGGAAAAAAAAAAAAAAAAAAAAAAAAAAACCAGTTTCGGCCGTTCAGACTCTGCTGCCAACACTTCGTGGGTATATTTTCATATCCAGTTCTTTTTTTATCATCCAAGTACAGATGTCATCACATGTTAGCAACATTAGGGCATTACTTTCTCACCAAACTCGTGATGCAGCTTTTGCTTATAGACTGCTCTAAGACACCTGATTTTCTGGTTTTTTTATTCACTTCTGCAATGGCTGTTGTACATCTGCAATGAGGAAGTCCACAGCTTTTGCAGTTCGATAACTGCATATGTGACAAGCGCCTTCTTGTGCCTCCTGAGCCCACTTTGATTCCTTTATACCCCAAACCATTCCTTGATTTCATTTCCTTATTAGTCACCTGAGCTGAAACCCTGTTTAAAATTTCTTTACCCATTCAGCTGCTTCGTCTGCTTTTCGTAACATCACCACCCTTTAAGACAGAATATGAATGGAAAAATAAAGATACCATGATATTTAGATCCGCAAAGCTTAGAAGTCTGGCATCTTTCAGCACTATTCTTCCCAGCACAGGTATGAGTCCCCTTTCAGCCTTCCCAGGACAGACCCACTATTCCCTTCTAACAAAGACATCTCCTTTAGTTTTGATAAGCCTAATCTTCTCTTCGGCTACTTTGAATGGGTTTCAAAGACTTGCAGCACTTTAAAGCATGAGCTGTAGCCTGCGTAGACCGTTGTCCTGCTGGGCTACAGAGGTTCCCTTGATAGTCACATTTCCTGGATGTTTTGAATACTTGTTTCTAATCCCATCTTTTCAACCCAGCTGTGTTTCACAAGGCTCAGCAGGGAAATTCTCTCCTCATAGGATCTTGTCAGGTTTTCACTTCAATTGAGCTCATTGTCAGCAATTTAAATTCCCTCCTTAATTGAAAGTGCAAATGTTTTGTAAGAAAAAATTTCAGAATTTTAAAACAAAACTTCTAGTGACAAAAAAAAAATCTAAAGAAACACTAAACAACTGAAGCAGAGATTGAAATTTAGTGTGGACAAAACAATTTTTTAAGTTAAATGTTATATATGCATTTACACCAACCCTGCCCCTCCTCTTTTTCCACAAGAGTTTATTTCAAAGATCACATCTCCCTCTCTCAGAGGCTTATTAATAGTCCATACTTCACCCACCTGTGAGCTCATTTCTCCAGGCTCTTACCCCTTGCTGTGCTCACCTCTATCACTTCTCACTGCCACAGTTCCCTGATTTTAATGAGCTCCTGACAGTCTTGGAAGCTGCTTGGCTTAAGGAGAACCACGAAATCTTATTACATGCCATTCAGGAACTGGGGGTGGTGAGGGGTGGTGGTGTATGTTTGTTTATTTGCTTTTGCAGAGGGCTGTGTAATGCCTCCTCTTCTTGCACTGTGTTTGTCCCCACTTTATCCTCTCTTAAATTCAGAAACATATGGGCCATGGAGATCTGCTGCTACCAAATCTGAATGTCATGGTCTCTGGGGCTGTACAGTAGCCTACATAGTTTAATGAGCATGCTGCTTGGGAGGGAGTAGGAAAGATGCTGCAGATGCTAGGTGACACAAAAAGATCAATAACAGGTCAGGAAAAAGCAAGTGAAGTAGGTTAAAATGCAGATGCCCTGTGGCTCTTTGAGAAATCATGATGGTGAATGTTTACTGCTTGCTGACCTGGAAGAGCAGGTAAATAAAGAGGTGGAAGAGATATAGAGGATGCAAAATTATTTGGGCTAATTGAGTCTAACTAGGCAAATCTAACACGGAAAAAATGAAGAATATCAGAAGGATTTAACACAGCTAAGAAAATAGAAAACAATAGCAAAATAATTTCAGCGAAGACAAGTGCAAATAATGTACAGAGGAGAAAAATGGGTACTAATCATACACAGAGATGGATTTTGACTTCAAACACTCAGGAAAGATGCTTTTGGTTAACTCATTTGTATGCTGCAGTAAGTATATGCGCAAGGCTGTACCTACCTTACCAACCAACCTCACCACGTAATACAAAGACGAATGGTAAGACACAGACTGATGACTGAACAGAGAGAGTTGCTGAGCTTCAGTGCTGCTGAAATAAGGAGCCAATTGCAGTAGCAGATTTCCTCATATCTGAAAGTGATATGCTAAGTTTTAGGTCCACAACTTGGATATCTATAGGCACAGCCTGTCCATCAGTTATAGTCATATAGCTAAACATTATGCTACTGGAGACAAAAGTTTGGAACTTGGTGATTTGTGTTGTCAAAAGAGGAACATGGGTTTCTTAGAGGCTGATTAAAGCACCAGTGAAGAGTAGACTTGATTCTACCTTGAATATCCCAGACTGTTCTCTGGTGATTTGCCCTCCTTACCTTGCCTAAATTTTAAATTTAAGCCTAATGGAAGAATGAAAGGAACTTTCATTCCTAATTTTGCCTTACTTGGATGATGCTGTATCTTCTTATATTTGTATGAGTGATTTTCTCCCTATGGAAACTTAAACAAACATATTTTGCCAACCCTTTTGAGAGTCCAGGGGAAAAAAAGTGACAAAATGAAAAAAAGAAAAAAAAAAGTCTTCTAGTGACTCATCATTGTTTCCAGGCCCTTTAGATAGAAAGATCTTTCTCTATCTGGTTTTGTCGTGGTTTTACCCCAGCCGGCAGCTGATGCCCATGCAGATGCTCACTCAGTCCCCCTCATCAGGAAGGGGGAGAGAATCAGAAGAGTGAAAGTGAGAAAACTCGTGGGTTCAGGTACAAGAGTTTAATCAGTGAAGCAAAAGCCGCGTGCACAAGCAAAGCAAAACAAGGAATTCATTCCCCACTGCCCACGGCAGGCAGGGGTTCAGCCATCCCCAGGACAGCAGGGCTCCGTCACGCGTAATGGTGACTTGGGGAGACAAACGCCATCACTCTGAACGCCGCTGCCCCCTCTTCCTCTTCCCCCAAGCTCCTTATAAACCAAGCATGACGCCATATGGTATGGAATGTCCCTTTGGTCAGTTGGGGTCAGCTGCCCTGTCTGTCCCCTCCCAACCCCCCGCACACCCCCAGCCATCCCGCTGGTGGGGCAGTGCGAGAAGCAGCAAAGGCCTTGGCTCTGTGTGAGCATCGCTCAGCAACAGCAACAACATCTCTGCACTATCAGCGCTGCTTCCAGCACAAACCCAAAACACAGCCCCATACTGGCTACTGTGAAGGAAATTAACTCTCTCTCAGCTGAAACCAGGACAGGTTTCCATTGCATTGCTCTATAGAAAATTCCTTCAAGGGCAGCCATCCACCTTCTAAGATATAGTGCCTAACATTGCACCTACATACAGAGATGTAAATCAATCTCATCAGAGCCGTATCAGCTTTTGAGTTATGGGCTGGCCTGCCTGTCCCTTAACACCTGTTTGTTTACTACAGCACAGTGAAGGAGACAAAAAGGAGAAAAGGAAAATTCCAGAACCATTTTTGTAATGTCTATTCGGGGACATTTTTGTAAAATGTATATTTGTTCTAGACCCTCTTAGCACTTGTGTTTGCTCTTTGCTTTATTTAGATTGTAGCACTATTTGATCTATATTAATGTAGTAGAAACCTTACCATAAATTTTTGGTAGTCTGATCACCTATTTAGTATTTAATGCTGAATAGCCTTCTTCTCTAATGAAATTTTGCAAAGCATGAAGAATATATCTTTTCTACACTTGGATTCTGAAGCACATGCATAGATATATTAAAAAAGGATTAGAAAGCCAAAAATGTGAAAGACGGGAAATGGCCATGCTTATATCAGCTATTCAATGTTTACATAATAAAAAATCACTCGTTAGTATCTGTGAAACATTTAGATGCAGTGATGAAAAACCTCTGAGCATACTAATTCTCTCTTCACAGTAGTACACAGTAAATACCCAAGGGGTCATAAACTAAATGACTAAACATGAAACAAATATCAAGTACTATTTCATTAAGTAGTTACCATCTATCCTGTGCATTGAATAAGGCTGAAAAAATAGTGAAGGATGATGTAATTTAACTCCATCATAGTTGGAGTTGGTCAAGAGTCAGACTTTAAAAAATAACCACTCCTTTTTAAAATATTTGAGTGTTCAAAGTTCCAGTGAATGAGAAATTCTAAAAGGCAGGAAAAGCATTTAATGCTAAAGCTTTGAATTCATTTGGAAATACACTGATGCCAAGAGAGGTCCTAAGGCAATCCCTGGAAGCCTCAGGACTGGGAGCTGAGCTGTTAGACTCTACATTGCAGAGATGCTCCTACAACCTCCCACTTAAACTTAAGGTTTTGTGGGTGGGGCCTCAGGATGCCCTGAAGAAGAGACATGGAATCCCTGAGTCTGGCATCAAGAAATGAGGAAATGACAGATATGAGAAGAGTTGGGCACATAGGCGCCGAGACAAGCTGCACAGCTGGCCAGTTCCAGATTTTTCAGATGTTTGATCCCAAGTTCCTCTAAACCTGTCCATGAAGAGGGCATGAAACCTTTCTGACTGCATCTTGATTTAATTTCATTCAGTCTGATAGGGCTCTACAAACCGTTTCAGTTTTGAAGGATCAGCAGTTTCTGACACAATCTCATTAATTATATCCTGGAAAATTACCAACCCTCTGTAATCATACTGCATTTGCACCTAGGGATCGTTGTACAGACATCCCCAAAGGCATCTCCTAAATTCTGATCATTTAATCTAGATGCTATTTTACAGTGATTTTAGATTTTTTTTCTATGTTTGCAACTCTGTGTACATTTCGAATTTCCTTAAAAACAAACAAAAAAAAACCCAAACAAAAAAAAGCAAAACAAAGCAAAGCAAAGCAAACCAACAGCTAACAAAAAAAAAATAAATATCAAAAAACAAACAACCAAAACCAAAACCAAAACCAAAGAAAAAAAGAAGAAAGAAAAAAAAAAAGACCCCACAACATACACAGGCCACAGGAGAATTTATGGAGATACCAGTCCCTTTCCAGCCTCTGGGAGACCATATTCTTAAGTGACCACTGCCTTCTCCCAGCGTGTTGCCAGCAGACGCCATTCTGCCATTGTTTCCACCTGCTCCTGCACAGCCACCTTCCCTCTTTTCCCTCCCAGCCATCACTCTAGTTACAGACTATTCCCCACGCATACCCAGTCTGCACCCCCTGAGCAGCTCAGCTCAGCTCAGCCCAGCTCAGCCCAGCTCAGCTCAGTTTCCCCTCCCTGCAACACTACCTCCCCCTTCGCACATACCCAAACTCTTGTTGCTCCTTTCCCTGTGGTTACCGGCCCCGCAGTTCCCGGGCAGGTACCTGACTTCTGGGCAATGGTAAAAAGCAATAATAGTGCTAGTCATGTACTGGGTTAGTGCCCTGACTGAAATGCAGTCAGAGATCCAGCTCCTTCTTTGGAAGGACTCATTTTTTTCTGGTAGTGATTTACCTGTTCTTACATTAAAGTCTTCTCATAAATGATAACTTAAAAATATAGCATATCACTAAAACAGCAATTAATTTCATCCTCAAGTTAATAAGCAAGTCATAGGAGAAGTTGATCCAACTTTTTGAGAAAAACAAGGTATGAAAGGGTGAGTGTTGCATAGTGAGGGTGAGTGTTGCTGGAAGATGCAGAAGAGCGGGTTTCACCCCCTATATTCCAGGAGGACGAAGTTTACGACCTCCTACTTCACCTGGACCCGCACAAGTCCATGGGGCCGGATGGGATCCACCC
>VWZZ01007795.1:302873-317520 GCA_013399095.1 Psophia crepitans | reverse complement strand
TGTCCAGAGAAGGGCAACAAAACTGGTGAAGGGACTGGAAAAGAAATCTTATGGGGAGCGACTGAGGGAACTGGGGTTGTTTAGCCTGGAGAAGAGGAGGCTGAGGGGAGACCTGATCGCTCTCTACAACTACGTGAAATGAGGTTGTAGTGAGGAGGGTGTCGGTCTCTTCTCCCAAGTGGCTAGCGACAGGACAAGAGGGAATGGCCTCAAGTTGTGTCAGGGCAGGTTCAGATTGGGTATTAGGAAGAACTTCTTCACGGAAAGAGTAGTGAGGCATTGGAACAGGCTCCCCAGAGAGGTGGTTGAGTCATCGTCCCTGGAGATCTTCAAAAAACGCATAGATGCGGCACTCCAGGACATGGTCTAGTTGGCACGGTGGTGTTAGGTTGACGGTTGGACTTGATGATCTCAGAGGTCCTTTCCAACCTTAGTGATTCTATGATTCTATGATAGCCTGCATTTGAAAATTAACATTTTGCTACCGAGACAGTTAAGGGATTTTTAATTAGCACGTGCTCTGGGTCCCAGAGTGGGTACGTACTCAGAAAGGGTAGGTTTTACCTACTCCTCCCTGGGGTACTATTTGTTCATCAGAGACCCAGAGTACACTGAATGCCAGCCACTGGCTCCTGAGGAACAGCAGTTTTCTTTGGACTTCTTCCAGTCACATCACAAACCCAGCCATTTTTCACTTACGCCGCGCGCTGAGATTGCAGCTTAGGACTGAATCGTTAGTGTACCAGCAATGTTATCAACCCGAAGTTTTGTGAGCCTGGATAAAGATCCAGATGAATGTCTGGATAAAGCTAACGGTATGATCCCCTACGTAACATGTGCATTTTCAAAAAACACCTGAGGAGATTGCGATTTGTACCCTTGCTATCTCTGTCTACATGGCTAGATTGCAGAAGCGACAATAATAACTCCTTTGGCCAAGGAGTGATTATTTTTCTTTACCATTATTGTAAACGGTGCTCTTTTATCCACCACTTCATAAACCCAAGACTGCAAACCAAGCTTTTCTGAAAAAGAACATATTGCTGCTTGGGGTGGAGGGGTTGACTTTTTTTTTTCTATTAAACAGAATTGAGCTATTTAAGACAGTGCCTAATAACTCTTTTAAAAAAGGGGGGTGGGGGGTAGGGGGTGGCTAGCTAAAAATAAAGGTTTTTTTTTTCTTTTTAATCATAAAGGCAAGTTTATTTGTGTTGCTCAAAATACACATTGAAAGGTGGTTTTTTATTGAATTTTAACAGTTTCTTAACATATTTTGTTACTTGGCATTGGTTTCTTGTCATGTCTATGCAGGTCAAAATGCCTCCTTGCACACCGAAGTTTTGCTCACACAGACATATTAGACCTCAATACAAGCTGTTACAATCAGGTAATGATTTCAACTGAAAGACAGAATTTCGGAACCTCTAAGGTACATCAGCTCCTGCAACTGTTAGATTCAGTGTGACAACTCCCAACACCTTTCAGTGCAAGGTCAGTTATATAGTCATTAACTACCTTTAGCACGTCACGGAATTTTAACTGGAGCACAGCAGAGGTGCCCAGCCATGGTCCTGGCCAGGCTGGAGCTGGAGCAGAGCCAAAGCTGGACATGGCATGCTGAAGAACTGGAGTAGCCAAAGATCCTTCCGGTGCAAGGTCCGGATTATAGGTAAACACGGGAGCCAAGCAACGAAGCAAGAAGATGAGTCAAACTGAAGAATAAGGTAGGAGCATGCTCCAAAACCACATTGAATGAAATGAAATTAAAGAATTTGGGAAGCTTTTGAGAAGGGTATCCTGGAAGAACACCAGGAATAGGAATGAAAAATTAGGCTTGTGTAGACAGCAAAAATTATCAGAAGACATTGCCAAAACTCAGAAATAAGACTCTGGAAGGCTATCCAGGTGGAGAGCCTTTTGCCCTTGTGTTACCAGAGGCCATTCAATATTTGAAGTGTTTGTGTGAAACCAAACATTGCTTTGTGCTTCTTCATTTACGCACAACATGGTTGCTTGTGTGAACTGATCACCTGGGGGTAACAGTTGACCTACTGACTTAGCAAAATCTGATAAATTTATAATTAGACATAAGCTGTAGCATTCTAGCACAAAACCCAAGACACATAAATTAAAAACTTATTACTCAGCATCTTCTTTCATACTGTTATACCCGATTTTAATATGCAGAATTTTTCAACATCAGACTCAGAGAGCAACAAACAGACGAGATAGCTGTCATAACAGTGAGACCAGGAGTTACACGTGTGCTATAGCCCATGGAGAGTGACAGACACCTCCACATCAGACTTCTTGTATCTAAATAGCTTCAGGAAATATCTGTCCCTGTGTTTGTAATACTAATTTAAATGCTGAGTGTTTAAATGTAAATGAAATTAATTTGAGCTTCAGACTGCTCACTGGAGTGGTGACAAATGAGGACAGGTTTAAGGAGGTGCAGTCACCAATATTGGCTAACACTGTGGTGGATGCTTGAGAAGATTTCTACTGTTTGTGTCCAGAGAAGAGCAGAGTAGAGCCCTGGTTCCATTTTTTACAGTCCAGCTGGCAGTGGTTTTGTCAACAGTTTTTCCTCTAATATACATAGCAATTTTTTCCTGTTAATGAGAATTTCATATTTCTTCTACCTTCTAATGAAAGTAACAATCTTTTTATTCAATTGCTTGGCAAGCACTGATATAAAATAAACATGATTATTTATAGACTTTGGAACAATGTTTTTTAAATGTCCAGCTATCCTGTAGTCTCTTGAACTGTTTTAAAACTCATTATGTCAAAGTATTGAGAACAATTGGATTTCTCTTTCTGGATAATGCTTGTAGGGATTATGCAGATTCTTCTTATGTTTGTTTTATTTGCATCCCAAGACATTTTGAGGTCTTTATCACAGAGTGCTTATTTCCATTTTTCTTATATTAGTCTCAGATGTTTTTCTGATTAGTGTCTTGCTCTAACACTGATTAATGAGAAATGTAGATCTTCTGAAATAATAAGCCACTAAAAATGATAAATCATGTTGTTTTCAGAATATCAAAGAGAAAGTATACTGCAGCTGGCATTGAATTTGCAGGAGTAATCCTCTGATGTGCTTAGCACTTAAACTTCTGTTAAATTCATTGGGAATTGTTAAGACTAAACATCTAGCTGGGGCTACTGAGTAGCTATACCTCTCGTACAAAATAAATCAAACGATAGATAATTAGTGACATTTCATACTGAGAAACTGTATGACACAGTTTTGAAAACAATTTGATTCTCCTTAATTTTGGCCAGTCTTGAGCCCCTAATAGTGCCTTTCAAATAGTTGCTATATTTCGTTATTATTATTTAATTCTTATAATTATATTTAAAGAATTTTATATTTCTTTTATAATGCAGGTAGGTCCTGCTGCCCAACTAAATGTGCTACTCAATGAAATGACTGGTACCTAATCTGGTACCGGCCTGATGCTGGTATCAGAATAATTTTGGAAGCCAGTCTGGGACTGCTTCTATTTCAGTGCAGAACACAGACAGAGCTCATCACTAGACCAAACTCATTTTTCATTTTATCTTTCCCTTCAGCACAAATTCTCCCCCAGATGATGAAAATAACATGGAATAGTAATAAGAGTCTGATCAATATCTCAGTGCAATACCTCAAAGGTCTCATCCTAGTGAGGAAAAGCCTCAGAATGAAACATCCTAATAAAAACCTTTTTAATCCCTCAAAACTAACAAGTACAAAACCCTGACAAAAGCACTTTTTGGTGGAAACACTGAAACTGAGAGCAGGTATTTCTGAACATCAGTTAATAACTTCAGATATGTCATTACATTTTCCCTAGAAATTACCTTGTTCCTTTGGATCCTTTCCAGTCCTTTTTGACCTACAGGGTGAGCACTACAAAGCAGGTTTTATAGCACAGTGGTGGAGGAAATATTTGCTGATATTGGCTGGTTTAATGCCACAAAGAGGCATACAGAAAGACTCTTTGAAATGAAGTCTTCAGATTTGCTTTGCATTTTTTTATGCACACGTTGTCAGTTTCCAAGTTCGTGTGTACAATGGGACAAGGTCCAGGAGATGCATATACATAACGATTTGCAAAGATATTCTAATTAGAAGTGCTCATTTAGTAACACTGAATGTGTCTAATCACTTGAGATCAGAGTAAGGCAGAGGAAGTTGGCAAAAGCAGGGATGGATACAGCCACAAAACGAAGAGGAGAGCTGAAAAGCCAAACAACTACTGCTTGGGAGAGGGAGGAGGAACTACTGCTCTCTGTAGTCCCACAAGACATCCAAGCATTGAATTTGGAAAAACAAACAAAAGGTTCTCTGAGGAGGCCAACTGTTGGTAAAGGATGAAATGTCCAATATCAGCATCTAAAGTCAGTTAAAGCTGAAGGTTTGTTACTGTGAATGAGATGAGGAAATAAATGAGTAAATTGAACTTTTCAGTTGGTTATTCATGTGACAATGTAAGAGTCTACCACGGCAGAGTCCGGTTACTATCTGTGTCTTTGACTTCCTGACCAGTCTTGGTCAAGACACATTCTTATTCCCTCTATGCCGTCAGCACCCATGCAATTCTTATTCAAATTGAAGCATCCATGACTGATATAGGAGCAAAGTATCTCTGCTTGGTATTGATAGGTTTTGCACTTAATAACATTTTGAAAAATTCGCCCTTAAGGGAGATGTAGCTGACTGTTGTCTATACCTAAAGAAAGGGAAGGAGCTCTGACTAGAGCACTGCTGACTGAAATCATAAAGGAAGAGTAGAGTCTGCACTGCTGCTCACCTCCTGTATATGAGTACAAAGTTCCAGACAACAGATTACAACAACAAATATCACTGCTGAAGGCTACCAGAAACCTAGATGACTCTGCATTTCTTTGTTTGTGCTTACCACATCACCTGAATTTAAATTCCAAAGGAAGATCTTAAGGACAAAGCTAGACATATCTGCTAGAAAGTACATAGGCTTAGCCATCCTCCTCACAGCTTGGATGGTTCAGTTAGTATTTGAAATCTCTTCAAGAACTGTTTTCTAAAGACTTTGATTTTTTTTTTTATGAGGTGCAAACGCTGAGGAACGCACACCCCTAAACCCACTGAAGTCCTTAATAAAGAGAAAATGCATTGGCAGCCATGGGAATATGACAGTGTGATGGCTCCTGCCCCAGCACAGCTACTTCACAGCAAAGGAGTCTCCCTCACAGACAGCACCACGCACGGAGTGACACCCAGCCTGCGGAACTGCATGCAGAATGAACGGAGGTCCTCAGGAAGTGAACACCGGAACACGGAATGTAAAACAAAAGCAAGGATCAAGTCTCAAAGGGATGTCACGATGTAAATGAGTCCTGATGAGAGAATGGATTGATGGCTCTGAAAATCTCCAGTTGGGGAGAGCAGTGAATTACAAAATAACTATCATATCATGACAAGGAGTTCAAGACTGCAGAACACACTGATAACATCCACAATCATTTTCATTTTGAAAAACATAATAAAAAGATGTACTTAGTTGTCAAGGATATTTATGTCAGATGGTAAGAGACAGCACACATGACAAACTTCTGCTGCTCAAGGCTTGTCTGTGCACAATAAATCACAAAATACTTATTTTTTTCACTGCAAAAATACATATGGACCTCATAGTACAAAATCCAAATGTTCCTACTCAACCTTTTACTCCAGTTAATGAAAGAACTTCAAATTCAGATAATTAATTTGTAGGAAATATTTACCTTCTACAGTGCTTCAAGTAACTGTTCAATTCTTTGTTCATTTAAGAATCATTTCCTAGGAGAATTTTAGTAAAATAGCTGCTCATTACTTGCAAATATGTTACCAAATATGTGGTGGTACAAACACTCTGTTGGGAAGACCATAACTGACTTATTTTAAAAGCATCATTTTGAAATTACGTTTGACTAGCTTTGGTTAGAACAAACACAAGAACTGAATGAAGGAAAAAAAAAGAAAGAAAAATACCCACAAACAGTGCTGGATCTCAGTGGCAGAATGCCTTGCAAAAGGAATTTGGATGAGAAATTACACAGTCAGATAAGAAACTGGTGAAATGTGCTGTCAGGAGGACGGTGAAATGAGTAGCATATCTGGAAGGAAGTTAGAAGAGATGATAATGAATATGAAAGTTCAGAAAAAAAATAAAATCATAAAAATAGATATTCATTATAAGAAAGATTAATGGGAAATAGAAGCAATACTGATTTCCTTGTTGGAATGTTCCTTCCAGTTCCTTTATAGAGGATTTAAGGGCCTTGCTGCAGGTACGAGTAGTGCAGCTAACCTTTTTCTAGCCCTCTCAAATTCATTGCTGACACAGCAAGGTGCATTAAATAAAACTCATAGTCTGAACAGTGTCCTTTATGTAATCGTCAGCCATTCAAACTAGCAGGACAGATGATGCCACATATTACTCACATAACCCAATTAGCAAGCTCCAGGATGCTCAAGAGGAAAGCCACAAGGAATAACTTGTGATTAACTGAACTGGTTTGCACATGGGATCTGCCTTCTAACTGCAAATAGGAAGCACATTTACAGAAATAATAGTGTGTTACAGACACTTCACACATACACACAAAGGAGCAGGGTATATTTGCTAAAAAAACTCTTGCTACCCAGCTGTAGAGGTGATGAAGATGAGATCTGCAAGAGTGGACTTCTTTATTCAAGGCTGGAAGGAAAGACACAAGATGTTAAGCAAGCAGAAAGGTTTCCTGTTTTGTAGGCTCAGTCATCGATATCAAATGTCACTGAATGAATCTATTTTTACTGATCTAATATATTTTTAATTACACCTGCAACAATTTCATGGTCTGTTAATTATATGTCTTCCAATCTGCCAAAATCTGAATGTGGGTCAAAACCTAGCATTATGTCCTGGTTTTGGCTGAGATAGAGTTAATTTTCCTTCTAGTAGCCAGTATAGTGCTGTGTTTTGGATTTGGTATGAGAATAATGTTGATAACACACTGGTGTTTTTAGTTGTTGCTAGGTAGTTGTAGTGTCTACACTAAGTCACGGACTTTTCAGCTTCTCCCACCCTGCCAGGTGCCCAAGAAGCTGGGAGAGCACAGCCAGGACAGCTGGCCCAGGCTGGCCAGAGGGATATTCCCTGCCATGGAATGTCATGCTCCAGATATAGCTGGGGAAGCTAGCCGGGAGGCAGTCACTGCTTGGAAACAGACTGGGCATTGGATTGCGGGTTTTTTTCTTTTTGCATGTGGTGAGCAACGGCATTTGTGCATTTCTTGTATTATTGTTATTACTATTGGTAGTATTATTATTCTCTTCCTTTGTTATTCTATTAAACTCAACCCAGAAGGTTTTTTTCCATTCTCCTTTTCATCCCCTTGGTGGGGGACGGGTGAGTGAGCAGCTGCATGGTGCTCAGTTACCTGCTGGGCATAAAACATGACACATTGGGAAGGTGAGAAAAAGATGACAGTACGAATTTTAAAATTACAAAAGGCTTATCTTAGTAGCCTGAACATTACTTTCTGAGATTTTGAGATGTTTCCACTTTTCCTGTCCTTGCTGAAGGACAGGAGACAAACAGGAGGTGAAGGTAGAAGTTCTCAGCTTAGAAGTTCCCTGTTTGCATTCTGCAGATTCCCTGGGAGAAAATTTCAATGCTGCCCTCTTCAGACTGGCAGAACCAGGATTCACACCTCCAAAGCCAGCTTCTTTTTAATGGATTTGAAGAATTCCTCTGGACATAAAGAAATAACATCTACTTCTGCTCCAGCCAAGCAACTCCCTGGTATCCCTTAGTTACTATGGTTTCTGCAGAACCGTCCTCCTTGGGTTGTATTCTGCCTCATTTCATCCACAAGGAGTATGCACAGCTAATCCAGGCAACACAGAGTCCATCCTGAGTTTTTCAGCGGGGCTTCTGGTGTGCCATATTGCGTTATGGAGGAAAGAATATGGAGGCATTTGTCTCATTTCTTAGATCCTCCAGTTTGACAGTCTCTGTTTGAATAGGATGAAGTGCGAAGAGGAGAGAAGCAAAAGGCAAAATGACAGGAAAGCCGACGGACCTTTTGGTGCTGTTTGCTGGTGATAAAGGACAACACAGAGCTAGAGCTAAGAATGAGTCTTTATGACAAACGTAAATTAATGAACATGGGAGGAGCAGTCTAATGCAGGAGGCAGGGGAAGCCTCTTTGTTTCTCTCCCAGCAGACTGCCAGCCACACCGATGAACAACAACAGGTTCAAACCAGACTGTTCCAGGGAGCATTGAATTTCACCCCCATCCTCTTACAGGGCCTCCTAAGTCTTTGAACCAAACAAGAAATCATTTCCTTTTGTGTTTTCAAATTCCGAGCCACCAGCACTGCAAAGACAGACATTTAGTTAAAGACAGTGCTCCGCATCCTTGAAACCACACTTACTTCAGCTGCAAATTGAGGACAGCATTGTGTGTTGATTCATTAAGCTCTTTTCCTTGCAGAATTTGAGCTGCATCAGTTCTACGGAAGAATCTCACACGAAGTTTACACCAGCTGTTCAGCAGGGTCCTTTCGAAATTCTCTGCTGTATACTGCATATATATATACACATCTATGTGTGTGTGTATATATATATACACAGAGCATTTTCCTGCCACCCCCTCACCTGCACCCCAGGAATCTGGAGTGGCTTTAAAGAAGCTTTGCAGCAGCCTGCTGCTGCCGCTTTGCTGGAGCAGCTGACTGGACTGACAGCATTACAGATAGAGCGCAAACGTGAAGGCTTGTCAGTACCAGTATTTAGTGCAAAGCCTCAGTATCAAGGGTATGAGTCTGAGCGTTCCTAGAGCTCCTGCAGCTGTCAGCCTTCAAACGTGAAAATGCAGATTTCGGTTTTAAGACATAAGCACCCAGTTAGGAAATGCAATTCCATTGCATAATAAAATTTGTATTTGCTATATTTAGTAGAGTCAATGATTGTGATGCATGGAGTAAAACGATTTCTAAGTCGCAGTCAACATATACGCTAACTCAGATTTTGATTTTAAGACATAAGCACCCAACCGGAAGATTATATTATTCATATGCATAATAAAATGGCTTCTATGTTTAGGATAGTTGATGGCATTGAGACATGGAATGATCGAGTTCTTCCTTGGAGAGAAGGCATTTTTCTGTGCTTCTGAACACATGCTTTGATCATGTATAAACTCATCAATAGTGATTCCTCTTTTGGGTTCATCCTGAACATTTTCTCATTTTCCTTTCTCTTTATCGTCTTAGAGGGTGAATCCCATGTCCATATAGTCCTGGCTCTTTCTGTTCCTTGAGCATGTCCTTAGCAAGTGTATTATTAAGTTAATAAAGTTTAACTTTGATCCTTTTTCTGAACAAGTCAAGCTCTGTGCTCAATTTCCTCCTATTTTATGCTTTCTCAAAAGCTTTAGCACTATGAATAAATTTATTACCTCTCCTACCCGCCCCTCTAGCATTTATACTATGAAATGTAGCAGCATTGACCAATGAATAAGCTTTTCTAGTTTCTTCCCATCTAGGCTTTTTTCAGGAAAGAAAAAAAGGAGCAATATGATATAGTTTCTTTCCCCTGCGATGAGCATTTGCATGGATAATACTTATGAATTCTAATGCGAGTTACACATTGTGCGAAATGACGTCACTATTCAAAAATGTATCTGACAGAGAGGCTGTTCAGAAGACTGATCTCTGTTTAATACATACAGAGAAAAATGTGATTGAAAAAGAAAGCTCTTTAATCTTCAAAATATTTTAGAACAAAATGGAATAAAATTTTGCTTTTAGTTCAACACATAAAATATCCAAATAATGTAGATCCTTTATTATAAATATTAAGTAAATTTGCTTATGTTTTAAGTAATAATTTCACAGAAGCTGGAAAACTGTCTTTTCCTTGAATAATTGTGCCTGCTTCAGACTGTTTCTATAGTTTTTCACTTGGGGACAATTTGGGGTTAATTTGGTGGTATACTTCTTCATTTGGAAGATTTTCCCTTAAGCATCATTTCTCATATCAACTGTTTCTACTTTGTTTATACAAGCACTTTCTTAGGAGGGATGAGGCAAATAAGAATGAAAAAAAAAAAAGGTAGATATTGCCATGCAAAGGAAGTAAACATTCCACAAAAGATTAAAAGAGACAAGAAATGAAAACAACAGAAAGTTAAGCTCTTAGTAAAATCTGACAGCTGTTCTGAGTATATAGTTAACAAAGATACACAGCTTACAATAACAAAGTTATAAAATACGCCTGAACATTTTGAAGGGGGCTCAAATCCTCCTGTTTCAGGGATGGTCCTATTTATAACAAAAAGGAGAAGCTAGGAAGATGCTTTTCCAGAGTATGTCCTTCTGTCACTGACTGCTGATGGGATGCTTTCAAATTCCTCTGTGGCACAAAGAGCAAGAGCCAGTGCGGTACACAAGACTAGCTGGGCCACCAGCTGTGTTAGCACAGCAAAAATACCTACTTTGCTATAGAGCTGATGTGAAGCAACACAGAGGAATTAAAATGAAGGATAGAAAATATTATTTTACAAGGAAAGGATGGAAATATTTCAAGGGTTATTGCTGAAGGGCATTTTTCTTTCCAAAATCAGAAAGAAAATATTTGTCGGAAATCTAAGGCTTCTAATTCCCACTGAGCTCAATGGGACTTGTGACACGGGAGCTGATGCTTCTCTCAAAATGTCAGAATTACTGACATTTCCCACAGAGTTCCCAATTCAACAGAAGCTATGACTTCACCCAAAGGCAAGACAGTACTCTTAACACTCACCAGTACATGAAAATAGCTGTACTGTATAGCTCAACACTCTACCTCCACTCCCTGGTGGCGATAGTGGATGCCAAGAGAGAGAGGAATACAAGAACACAATAAAAATAAAGTAACTCCTCTTCAGAGTACTTTCCCATTGTCCAGTGATGTGTGACTTAGGAAATTCCTGAGCCAAAATGTTAACGTAATTGCTCCTGCTGAGAGTTTGCCCTCCATGAATTTGTCTAATTGCTTTATCCACAATTTCATATGGGAAGTTGTTCCACAGTTACACTGCGTGAAGCTGTATTGTCTCTTGTTTGTCTGGGATCTGGTACCTATTATCTATGAGTTTTGCACAGTAAGTAAGAGGCAGAACAGCATTTTCTCATCCTCCTATGGGAACAGGAAACAGCAAAACCATACTGACCAAGTGCAATGCTCTCATTGCTCAAACAATCCCCCTTCCAAAAACATCATCTCTCAGGCATACTGTCGTGCCATGGCTTGGGAAGTGAAGTAGCTGAAGTAAAAGGACATCTAAGCACTTCAGAAGTTCTGACGCGAATGTATATGCATTTTAAGGAATATATGGAATGAATAACACAGGAGTGACACAATATATCAAGAACCAGATAGAGCAAGAAAGTGTCTATATGGACTGTTTTGAACTGAGTCAAAGGATACTACAGGGAGATGGAATTGAGGCAGAATACTCTACAGCTTTGCGTTCGGAAGATTTCCTTTTTTTCCGCAGCGCACTTTCTTTCAAGAGTGTGGATGGTTCCTCCCCTCCATCAGCCACCTTTCTGCTTTTGGTGTCTTCCTCTAGGCCAGTGAGTAACTCCTCCCTTCTTTTATAATCCTCTATTATAGCTCTGTTGCTCAATGTCATCGCATGATCATTGCATAACTGCTTTTACTCCCAGGTTACCTCAACCTCCTTTCAACGTTGGGTGCCCAAAGACAGTCACTGCTTTTTCCGCTCTGAACGTTAACCTGCTATTAATAATCAACATAGTAGGTAGGTAGGCCTCCTTGGAGAATAAAGCTTGTAGCTTAACAGTGACAGGGGACGAAACCCAAAATGACACCTAAGGGAATCTGCTAGTTGATGATTTTGCAAATCATTGTAAGTAGTAAGCATTTAGGTATTTTTGAGCACTCTCCTAATCCCATTGTCTTCTGTATTTTAGAAGCTAGAAAAGCTGTCAGAGAAGGATGTATAAATGAAGCTCTTACAATCTGCATTTACTTAAGTAATAGAATTATTCTGAGTCCACTTTTAATTCTGTGTTTGTTTCATAACACAGGAAAGCAACAAGAGAGAGAATTCTCAAACACTGTGAAGTCTGAAAGGGAATCTGAGATGTATTGAAAATAAAATAAAATGAAGCATGCTGCTATTAGGTTTATGAATAGCCTCCTGATCTGAAGACATTAAACATCGTTGAGAATGTCTGGGCTTGCAGATGGGAGGACTGAGAGGACTCATTCAACAGCCTGGAGGAGTGCAAGCTCATCTATAACAAAGAAATAGAATGAGATTTGATAGCATACAAGGGGAGAAAAATAAGGTAGTTTTATTGGGGATATCTTCTAAAACCTGTAATTTGTTTAGCTTAACAACCTCTCTGAAACCATGATATAAATCTCAGGACTGTGGAGATTTCACAGAAACATTTATCCCAACAGCCAGTGATAAATACCCATGTCATTCTATCTCTTTCTTTGTCCTGCATTGGTTACCATGCACCATCTAAAGGACTTTCTGTGATGCTTTTACTAGGGGGGATGGTCATTTGCCACATGTAGTTCATTCCCTCTCTCCTACCCTCAAGGACTGTCGTCTTTAGGCAGAGTTTTCTTCTAAGTTTATGTGCTCTTACATGTCGCTATTTGCAGCCAGAAGTCTTGGGAACAAATTCAATAAAAATAGGGCAAGAAATCCTTTTCTCTTCATGTACGTGGTTCACAGAAGTAGTATGCACTTTTCACAGGAAAGATCCAGCAGAAGTAGGACTAGCTGTAGTCCATGGGACATCAGATTGCCTTCAAGACAAACCTACTGCTTGTTGCCCAACCACAACATTAATACATGGATGGATTTTTGCACCCCTCCAAAATGGTGGGGGGAGCAGAGTGGTTCAGTGCTGGACCCATAACCCACAGGTCGATGGATCGAAACTGTTCTCTGCTAATTGCTTTTGAGGGTTGAACTGGATGATCTCTAGATCTTTCAACTCCTACCACTCTGTGAATCTGTGAATCTGAGCTTTTAGATAGAGGAACTAATGTTCTTCTAGGATGGCATCAGCATGGCAGGGTTTGGGATTAAAGTTTGGTAGATAGGAACTGAATAATTCAGCTGTACTGTCCTCATAACAGTGTTTCAGCACTGAAACTTGGGAAAGTAAAAGCTATGCTTGGAAAGAAAGTAATATGCACATCTTGAGAACCTCCATCATTGCTTTCTGTGGTGTGGACAAAAGCAGAAGCAGAACTGAAACAATTTCTAGACCTCACATTATGTCCAACCAAGATAAACTGAACTCCAGTTAATGTTATGAAATACTGGGGATATTTGTGTCTGTGGTTTCAAAGTTAACAATAGCTCTGCATTCCATGCAAAACAGTGGCCTCTACCAAGAACAGAGGAGGTATTTGCCTCATTAGCCGGTGGTTAACATGGTAAACAAAATGTACACACTAACATAGGGGCTTATTTAAATATGACAAGCCAGTGTTAATGATAATATTCTCATCTGCAGTTTGAGAGCTAGCTATGATCTTGCTTTACAACATATTCCTAATATTCAGAGTTAGGGCTTGTCTACAAGATAAAAATGTAGAGAGAAAAAGGCACCCAGAAATAATATTAACAGAAATGCCTCATATAATCTCTTCACACTGAATAGCACACAGTAGTTTCATCCAAATAAACAACTGACTTTTACTTCACTGCCGTTCACAGATTCTTCATTAGAATTCATCAGTGGGTTAGGATTTGGGGTAGATGTCTCCATTCCTATGGAACACAGAAGTGTTCCACTGTAGAACAGGGCACACATCCTACTTCAAATGGCCGACAAGTCCTGTTACCATTAGCACAGTATCTTCTGATGTTTTTTGGGCTGGAAAAACACTGCTGATTATTCAGAAACACGGGCAAAGAAGTCCTGTGAGAGCTTTCCTGGAGCATAATATTCATCTTAAGTTGTGTTTTACACACATTGTACATTTGCTTTGCCATTAATGGCATCATGCAATGAATTTCAGGAATATTTGAAGCTAAAACAGTGCTGCTGGTAGTTAAGAGTATTCATTATATGTGGATGGCTCTTTGCTGCAAGGTGGTTTTATTACTAGGCTTGAACTGACAAAAGTGACTTGCTAAAGCTTTCACTGATATAAAAAAGTGGCTTGCTGAGATTTGTATTGAAGGGGGAAAAAAAAACTTGCTAAAATTTCTTTGGAGAATGCACACTTTACTGGTTTGTTACTGGGAACAAATGCCTTGCTAAAACTCATACTGACTAAAAATGGCATATATTAACAAAGTGAATTGATTTTTTCATATGACCAAAGCCATTGAATGCTCCACTGTCTATAAATGCAACTCCAGATTTTCAATTATTCTGCCACAGACAAGCTGCAACCACACAGCATGGGACCCCATAGGGTATGGCAACTAGTGTTAAGGTGGGACAAAGCAGCCAGCAAAGAAGCCAGCTGTGGCAGAATAATCATTTTGAGCACAGATTACTGTTGCTTTGGCATCTGATTTGCAAGAGCTTTGAAACATGTTTGGAATAGAATAGAATAGAATAGAATAGAATAGAATAGAATAGAATAGAAT
>VWZZ01007795.1:209848-302827 GCA_013399095.1 Psophia crepitans | reverse complement strand
CCCTGGCGCAACTTGCAGCCATTTCCCCTTGTCCTGTCACTAGTTATCTGCGAGAAGAGGCCAACCCCCAGCTCGCCACAACTTCCTTTCAGGTAGTTGTAGAGGGCAATAAGGTCTGCCCTGAGCCTCCTCTTCTCCAGACTAAACAAGCCCAGTTCCTTCAGCCGCTCCTCATAAGACCTGTGCTCCAGCCCCTTCACCAGTTTCGTTGCCCTTCTCTGGGTGGTAGTGCCTCTGTAGCTTGTCATGTCCTTTTACAATACAAGATGGTATAAAATCACATGAACTGAGAAATCCTTCCTAAACAATTTTGGAGCTCTGTACTGCTCTGGTCTTTCTCCCAGGTTTTGTAAGCCACCACCCTGCTACAGTAGCATTTGTTTAAAGGTTGCATTGGTGAAAAACACCATTGTCTGTTGAGTTTACCAAGACATTTATGCTATGTAACCTGTATATAAGCCACCTATGGTTATATTGGTGAATTCTTCTCCAAAAGAAAATGTATTGGGTCTGGCTGAGATGAAGTAAATTTGCCCCACAGCAGCCCCCATAGTGCTGTGCTGTGAACTGGTGGCTGGGAAGGTGTTGATAACACACCAGTGCTTGGGCTCCTGCTAAGCAGTGCTGGCACAGCACCAAGGCTGTCTCTCCAGCATTTCTTCCCCTCACTAGTAGGCTAGGGATGGCCAAGGTCTTAGGAGGGGACACAGCCAGGACAGCTGACCCTAACTGACTAAAGGCATATCCCATGTCATATGACATCTGCTCAGCAATAGAAGATAAGAGAAAGGAGGACGAAGGAGCGGCATTCGTTATGACATTTGTCTTCTGGAGCAACCATTACGTGTACTGAAGCCCTGCATCCTGGGAAGTGGCTGGACATCATCTGCTGATGGGAAGTAAAGAATACATCTTTTGGTTTTCCTTTGATTTCACATGCCGAATTTTGCTTTTGCTTTATTGAATGGCCTTTGTCTTGACCCATGAGGGGATCTTTTTTCCATTTTATTCCCCTTCCCTCCACCGTCCTGCTGAGGAGGGGAGTGATAGAATAGAATAGAATAGAATAGAATAGAATAGAATAGAATAGAATAGAATAGAATAGAATAGAATAGAATAGAATAGAATAGAATAGAGTAGCTTTGGTGGGCATCCAGTGTCCAGCCGAGGTCAACCCACCATAGCAGAAAATGGCTGATTAAGCCAACACTTTGTAGGTTAATAACAACACTGTCAAAGGCAAAGAAGCTGCTGCTGAAATTGTAAGACCTTTCTGTGTGGTTTATATTGACACGATATTCACTCCAAGTGTGGAAACTGACACTGTAGGTGCTCTGTATTCAGCAGCCCCCATGGTTCCATTGAACTTCTGGTCCCTTGGATGAGATATCTCTCAGACTTCAGGAACCATCAATAAGCTGATCACCCCAGTAGAGAGGCACTTTTAAAGTGATTCATGTGATGCAAGTAAGACAACTTGTTTTGAGATTAATTTCACTGTCTAAGGACTTTTTTTCCTCAGTGAACATAAGGTCTAAATAGGATTTTTTTGATAACTACCTTAGCTATGGACAGATATATTGTCTATATCTTGTTGAGATGAATTCCAACATTTTGTTCAGGGTACATAAAAATAAAAACAATAGAGACATCCTACTTATGTTCCCCATCTATGTCTGTTTTTCATGCTGAGCAACCTCAATTTCCCTTCTACATAGGGATCATCAGTACAAAAACAAGTAACAGAAGGACTTATTTCAAAAGTATCAGGTAATGCTTTCTTGCCTGTCTCTACTACTTCCCAGAGTCAAAGGTTTTGACACCATCAAGACTCATTTGGTGTACACCAGAAGTTTCACAGAAAAAAAAATAAATCAAGGTCTTTTCCTTAAATCAGTATTGATTTATTACAAATTCACATGGCAAAAACGGAACAATAAATGCCGTAAAGGAGACTTGATGCGCCAAACCTGTTTATAAGAGCAGAGAATAAGCACTCCCAACATAACCTTCCATATTGAAGCCAGTTTACTGTGACTTCTTGTGCTCATTTTTGCTACATAGGGACTTATTTTTTGTATCATCGTGTGCGTACTTTAGTAGTACCAGAGCTTCTTTACAGCACTGCCTCATCTTTAACAGTAATGGTAATGCAGAGACTGGACCTACACGGTCTTTTTCTAATGATTGCTTTTATTTTCCCCATCGTGTTCCTTGTAGTAGGGCAACAATTATTTAAAGAGGAAAGGGATTTTGTTATTTAAGGGTCATCACTGTGAAACTAAAATTTGAAAAGTATTAATTGCACATATTTTACAACCACATGTTCCTATAGACTTTGAAGCTCAATGCCCACCTTTAATCAGTTTAGATAAAGACCTTCAAAACCCAAATCCTGTGAAATAAGCTTTGTGCAAAAGCACAGCATCATTTACTTATTTTTACCACACTTCTACAGTGATCTGATACATCCTTACAGGTATATAAAATAAATTTTTCTTAAAGATTAGAGCAGTTTATTGATTGCTAATTCTGATGTGAAGTCTTTTTTTTTTTTTTTTTAATTCATTCCAGCACTGGGAGCAATTATTTTCACATTTGATTTTTCTAGAAACTGAAGTATGCATTTTTGAAGACATTACCTGTTTGTTTCTTTCTCCAAAATTATTTTGAAGGGGTTTTGGCATGATAATCATTCTCTTGCTGAAGTAATTAGTCATAAATAGTCTGTCATTTATAAATAATATCATCATTGCTTTGTTATTATTATTATTATTACTACTTTCAGAGAAGAAAGAAGATCCTAGGTGTACTGAAATGAGAAATTCTTCAGTGTATTATTCTGAAACCGTGCATGTTCCCCAGGCTATAGAGAGAGATAAAGACACAAGATAGGATACTAATTAGAGAATATGTCATCCCAAGGCAACACAGGGCAAATTTCTTAGCTGTGCTGTAGAGAAAGCATCAATGCCTGTAGTAGCATAAAGGAGACCTTAAAGAATTTGGGATAATACACATTCATGCCAACTGGTTAAAAGTTAAGAGGCAGAAAACTGCCTTGTACGTTAAATGTTAAAATACAGTGAGTTCAGCCCATAGGTGGGGAAGGCTGGTAAGAAGCTGTGGCCAAATGAAAGCATTAAGTTTTGAAACTTTTCCAGAGCATAGTCTTATTGCTGGCATTTGCTTTTGATGACAGGCTGGAGAGCACAAACAGCAGGGCCTCATTAACATGCACACATTATGATTAAAAAAAAAAGAGTTGAAAAATACAGGGAACGTCTCTTCTCTTCAGAGCAAGGACTTAATAGCAAAGTACTGCAGATCGAGATCCTACTCAATCTACCAGCACTTCCTAAGACAAAATGGTATTGAACAATTGCCAAGATAAACAACCAGGCATGCAACATTCTTGACTTTTACTGTGAGGCCATATACCTGCTAACACAGCAAATTCAATTTCTCGTTTCAGGTTCACACAATTATAGCTGAGCAGTGAGGACTGTACACCAAGCACTCCTAGCAACTTCAGAAAGCTCATGCATTCTGTTGGCATACCAAATAAAAGACAACCTAAAGGGGTAACATACTGTCACCCTCGTAATTAAATACGTATTTCTATTTCCTAGTGTCTATAGTCAGCTTATAGTGTACCTGCAATGAGATTTTGCATGTGGAGCTAACAGAAATAATACTCGGGAATTATGAATCTAGTAATAACTCTGGCAACTGCCTTCTCATGCACACTCCTCCTCTAGTGAATCATCACGCTGAATCCAAGGAGACTGCGTTCATAGGGACTGTTCTTACAATTACGTGGTTTCACAATTTGTTGTAACAGTGTTATAATCTACGCAGCAAATGTGTTACCTGGTGTTTTCTTTAACAGCCATGTGGATTCTCTAGTTCTGCTTTACCATTTATTGAGGTGTTGATTCCTTCGGAGCTGTAGTCATTGTGACACAGTACAGGTGTTTAGAAACTGATAACTTCTCTGAAATGGACACCTCATACATTTCATTTACATGAGGCATGTAGCCGTGGAGTACGTTAGCGTGTGAGTTGTCTTTGGAGACTTCAAAGGAATGTGAGAAACTTTAAATGATAAAAATGTGAGCTCAGAAGACACTTGCTTTAGTATCAGGTCTGAAATTGCAGCAGTTAATTCAAGAGTGCTCTTATATTTGGGAACTGTTGTGTTGGGGTTTTTTAAATGCAGTTTTAAATGAGAAAAATCCTGGGAAAGAAACGGGGAGCGCAGAGAGACAGAGGCAGAGAGAACGTTCTCGTACTTGAACTGAATGTGACTTGTCGGGATTATAATCATGTATGCACTGCACTGGAGAAGACAGTGTTGGGGGATATTTTCGCAGTTCAAAAGAGAAAAAGAAAAGACTTGAAGGTCAGTCTGAATTTACAAAAGTTGAAAAAAGACAAAGAAACTCTGCTGGTAACTCACAGCACATCAAGAGGAGGAAGAAGCAGTTTTATGCACTCCTCTCTTTTGAAGGCAATTCCACCTAGAAGTTCTGCACACAAGAGGCCCCCGAGTTTCCCTTTCTGCCTGTGACATGGCAAAAGTCACATTTCAAAGTGCAGGAAAAAATGCCCTCAAGTTCCCTGATTTCAAAGAAACTTTATATATCTCTGGGTTTTGCATTAGTTCATGCTTTTTTCACTTTTTTTCTGTAGCTCCACAGCAACTCAATAATGACCATCTCTTCTCTTTCAAGTCAGACAGAGACTAACACAGGGCAAAATGCCTTAAACAGTCAAGCCCACAGCAACCAAAAATTTTGCGAACAGCAGAGAGGACTGCTTCCTTGGGGCTCACGTTTAGTATGCAGCACTTCACAGGGATGTTGCAGAGCTGTGCTGTAAATGGTGTACGTGCTTTGCAGCCCTCCTCTTGAGCACAACTGATGGACAGTGAACCCCCAACTAAACAGGACAAGGGATGACTTCGGCAAAGCAGTTCAAAAAGCCATTCATTAAAGCCAGGAGCTTTCAATTCCCTTTCAAAAGCAACTGTCTCTGGGCTTGCATATGCTATGTATCCCCAAAAGGTTAGAAGATCAGTGAGAGGCTTCAAATACCATTTGAACCATTTGAACGGTTCAAATACCATTTCCCTGTCCTTCAGGCCATGCCATCCATATTTGAATACAAAGCATAGACAGAGATTAATTGCTGCATTGTATCAGCAAATCATCGTTAAATTCTTCCTGAGAAAGGTCTTTTCGTATAGAGCAATTGCACATTCTGTGTTTTTCCCCTCAGCGTGCCACGGTGTGTTGCAGCATATTCTTTGGTCTAAGAACCCACAGCAAGCAACTACTTTTCCACAGTTTACCTATGACATTTCATCAGTTGAAAACGCTTCTTTCAGAGCTTTTTTTTTTTCCTGAGAGCAATACCACATGGTGTGCCCCGTGCACAGAAATCAACATTTAAAAGACCCTGCTTCATTATCTTGCCTTATTTCCCGTCCTGATTGAGCGAGAAGGGCAAAGGGCAGGGAGCCTGACGGCATGTGATTATGGGCAGACCCCAGACAGCAGCGGTGAGGAAGCGGTTCGGAGGATGCTGCTAAAGAATGAATATTTATGATTTTTTATCCTGTAACCTATTTCAAAGCGTAAAACCCACAGCACAATAATGTTCAGGGCTTGGCAAAACCCACAAAGCTATAAAAATCATTTATTCTGTGAAGGGGGAGACGTGTGAAGGTAATTGAAGGGAGATTTTGACCATGGCTTTGATACTGACTCTGACTTAACTCTAAATCTGAAAGCTAAACTACATCTGCAGCTATCCTTGTAGTAAAGAACCAACAGATCTGGGTGGATGTAGATAAGAATAGAATCTATCCCATGATTGGAAGTTTAGAAAGTAAACTCATTTCCTGGGAGAAAAACATATAACAAATCACCTTTATACTTGCATCAATGTTAGTTAAGAATATTAGTTAAGAATAGTTTAGAATAAAAACCTTTAAAAACTTGGAAATATCTTTTATTTGAAATGTTTCCTTTTTTTTTTTTCCAGTCTCAGATATTTAGATTACAAGGATGTTTTTGTGGCAAAATGTTCCATTTCATCCCTAGAGTTACTTGTAATTGAAATGCAGCAAATTAAAATTGGTCACGCTTTTTTTCCAGGCATCTCTAGGCTCAGTTCTGAAGAACACTATGCAGGATGATATTCAAGGACTCCTATTCAAATCACATGCCTCACGTGGGAATGTTGTATCTCAGAGACAGGTGTCTAAAGGAGATGTCCAAAATAGTTTGGATGAGTTGCTGTCTGGAAATTACTCTTTCCTGCACATCTGAAAGAAGCCTACAGTGACTGAGACACACTTCGGTTTATAGTAGGGTTCATCTCTGCAGGATTAGAAGTATCTCAGTATGGGCACAGCTGGACAGCCGAGCACCTACTTCAGGCTGAGGAAGCAAAATATGAATGTTTTTCCACCTGACTCCCTTCCATGGCTTATTCCGCTCCAATTTCAAAGGATTTGCAGGCAGTCTTGGTCTTCGCACAGAGTGGAGTGATGGCTACCATCTTCTTCACACTCAGGCCAGAGGTGGAGATGAATCATTTGACATAATGACTTCATGGTGCAAGAAGAGAATAGGGAGAGCAAGTTCCAGTGTCTTCCTCATTCGGATGTCACTCCTGGAGTGACCTGGGCATTAAGCAGCAATTATACCCAGCAGGCCTTAGCAAGGGGAGGTATTGAGAATTGTCATGCCCTGGCTGGTAGCCAGGTCCTTCATGAACACACCCATTTACTTGTTGCTTACTCAGAGAGGTTTTTGTGGATCCTCCTCTGAAACATCAAGCTCTCTCCTTCAACTCTAAGTTCAGGACACAATACCTACGGCCCTTTTTGGACTCCCTGTTATAAGTGTTTTACAGCATTCCTCTTTCCCAGGTCTGAAAATTATGGGATTGTTCCTTGTCAGCCCAGTGGAAGCACTGCAGCAAGGGTCAATAAGCCAGTCGGGCTTTATTCACACAATTCACCTTTGCAGCTTTCTCTCTTTAAATTGATAATCCACTTCAGGTCCCCTCCAGAGTCTTTAACATAAATCTTGCCCTTAGAGTTGGCTGCGTTGTGCTTCTGGGTGCAACATAAGAGACGGCATTGAGTTGAATTCTCGAAATTTAACAGAGGACACTTGGGGGACGTGCCTCTTCTGGGCACCTGTATAGACTCAGGATGACATCACACATTTGAATCTTGGCAGCCTGGAGTTTTGCCCCTTCTCTTATGCCTGGAATATATCTTTCATCTGACCTTCATCCAGGAAAGGTGGGGGGGAGTGCAGTGACTAGCAAATTTAAGACTGGTAGCAGTTTATTTTCTTCCCTTTTTAAGATGAATCAGCTTTTATCTCTGCTCTGTGTGTGTGTGCGTGATTGAAGACTGTGGTTCCAAAATACAGGCAAAATACTGAGCTACACAGGGAAGAGAGCAACATGGCAAGACGGCTTATAAAATTATCTTAACACATTCAAACTGAATTTGCATGTTCGGATCTGGCAGATGGGGGATAATAACATAACCTATCCTCTCAGCCTGTCTGGACACTCACAAGGTACAAACCCTGTGTTTAAAAAAAAACAACAACAACCAAACAAACAAAAAAAACCCCCACCAACAGAAACCCAGCCTATTTTCAGCAATAAAAACGGATTCCAGATTAATATTATTTCTCTTCTTCCTTCTCTTGCCACATTGCATGACATTGCATGCTGTCCTGGCTCTGCTCCTCACCACCCACGAACTAAGAGATTAAATTCATTGGCTTCGGTCTCCCCATGAATCTGTATGAGTTATCAGGCAGCTCCAGCTACCCCTTCTGCATTATTTTTCACTGTAGCTTTGGCTTGCTAGAGCAACAGTAAATCTTTAGTTCATTTCTCTCCACATCCCCTCGTTGCTTGCAGGGTCAGACAGAGGGAACCTTCAGCCCCACCAAACAGAAACTGCTCTCAAGATGGCAAATGCTCAAGGCATGAGCATCCTCACAGACTCTCAGGTGTTATATTGTAGTGGTGACTGGATCAGCCAGGATACCAGTAAGACAGTGCAGACTTCTGGTTTGCTCATCCAGATGGAAAAAAAAAAAAAAAAAAAGACAGCTCTAACAAAAAGCCTGCTCTATTGATCTGTGTACACTCCTTGATAGTAATTAACTGTGAAATGTCTCAGATTCCTATGATAAAGTCTGTTAATTCTTTTGCAGTAACACGAAGGTACATCCCTCCCCGCGTTTCAAGCATCAGCAATTCCAGAACAACAAGGCCACTTTTATGCTTGTATAAAAAAGCTCTCAATGTATTGTTGGGAATGACATTTTAAACAGTAACCTGCTTATAACAAAAGTGAACTGAAAATGGCTCAAAACTAGAATGTCTTGCTCAGATCTGCTCCGATCCTCAAAGTACTGAGGCCGTCCCACCCAAACCAGATACCCCCAGCTCAGTTTCACTTGTGTGCTACACTGTCCCGAGGCATTCATTAAAACGAGTTTTACTCACAAGTATACCTCTCTGAATCAAATTTCCGTGATACCTCCATTCGATATCCCAGTCAAAAAGATACAAACTGTGCCAGGTACACTTACCTGAAGAAATGCAGACAGCAATAACAGAAAGGTTATTTTTTTGCTTGTGATGGCTATTTAAAAAACAAGTTACTGAGGACCCACTGGTACCATGTGGCAGTGGTCACGTAGCTTTACTGCACAAATCCCGGGTAACGTCTGCACGCATATTTGTAGCACAGCTCTCCATACTGTGTCAGTGCTAAACAACTGTGCTACTTGACAGAGTTTGTAAAGCTTCTGAGGGAATTAAAATGCTTAACCAGGTCACTAAATGGAAAGGATAGGCATGAAGTCATTCAAGCACTAATGCTGGTCATATAAGACCTTTGCATATATATGCATTGCTAAATCTAATTCCTGGCAGCAGGATGAAAGTCCTTGCATATATGTGCCCTCACTTGTTCCCAGCAGTGGGCATGACCTCCTTTAGAAGCTGCAAGACATTTCCCTTCAACATAAACTTAAACACAGAGCAAACACCCCCAGTAGATATAGCTGTGAATCAAGGTAGCAGAACTATGGCAAGCAACAAACTATCCTAGGTGTGAAATATTTCAGTGTAAATAAAAAGAGATCATATAAGATCTAGACTTATCTTGTCCTTTATATTGCAACATCTGGCTCCTAAATCTTGTTTTGCAGTAGAAAAACTTTTCTAAATAGAACCAGTCAAGAAAGAAAACTGTCCCTGTCTCTGGAGACATTCTTTCTAGCATCTAACAAACAGAGAAAGCAACTGATATGAGGGGAAGAAAAAAAAAAACAAACCAAAAAAAAAACAAAAAACCCCAAACAACAAAAAACCCAACCTGAAGAGTTCAAGGAGAACAGCAATCTCTTGTCGCTGCCAATAGCAGCTCCAGAAACACATCCTAAATTTGCAATGCTCTCTATAGAGGCCAGAAAAGAAATTTCTACCTGCAATTTCCTTCTTTGGCAACAAAGGTCAATAGAAAGTCTTATCTAGTGCTCTCCATTTTTTTTATTTCTTTCCTAGTGCAGAGAGTATACATCTTGCAAAACATATATTTTATCAGGAAGTGATGGTTACACATCTCAGATTGTTTTAGTTCACAAACCTGCATTAAGATGGCATAAAATGACATGAAGATAAAAGCAACCCAGAGTGTCCTTTCTAAAATGTCAAATTGTGGGGGTTTTGTGAAACTGATGCCTAGCAATATCTTCATTCATCACAGACCTTATAGTAAGTAAATTATCTGTGTGTTCACAAATTTCCCTTTAAAGCAGCACAATCACAGTTAGGAAAATACAACCTTCACCAAGCCTTATATTTGCACATCTTTGTAGCATATTTGATTGGATCTCATACCTAAGCATAGGACTATGGCAGAAGTAGAGGTAACCCACTTTCATGTAGTTATTTTCTGAAGAATCATTTGCAAGATCAGATTAATCTAATCCACACCTTTTCCCAGGTGCCAGCTGGAAGTTGCTAGCTCTAGTATGCAAGTGGGTACAAGATGAACCCACTCAGAGACCTGAGAATTAATCATAACTTAATAAGTGAATGATAATTCATCTGGATAAGGTCTACCCAAATTGCATGGGCACTAATAAGGTAAGACAACATGTGGTTGGGTTTTAGTCAGTACGGGCAGGGGTCAGCCCTTTGGTAATAGTGTGAACTTAGATCAGCTTAAACTTCCAGTAAAACTTCACCATAAAGAAAATCAATGGAAAAACTCCACTCCAAAGGAGAGTAATCGGGTGTATAATCAATGGTTTTGGATGACTAAGAAAATGTGTTTTTTTGTTTTAATTCATCTTTAATTAGTTGAGAGACAAATATGGCATCACATGCTGTTAGGGCTCAATACCAGGCAATCAGCAGTATAAAGTTCAATGTTATTTACAGTTATTTCCTCTCCCCCCCACTCCTATATGCATTCTGGTCTTCCCACTCATTAAATAGTCATGCACAGAATTGTTCTCAGTTTATTAAAATGCAAAGGAAATTTCTGCACCTATTCTTTACACAAACACCTTCTAAAATCTTAAGATTTGCCCAGCTCAGGATTACAGGGTATCTCTCAATACGGTTATTCATAATCTTTGCATTGAGCCTCATGTTGGCATATCACTCCAGTAATGAGAGAGAAAACAAGTATCTGCCCATCATTATCCCTGAGATGCAAGACGCACCCCACTGTAGCAGCCTATTTCAGACATGAAATATCTAAGACAGACTTAAAGTTAATAATTTTGCCCTGGGATGCAGAACCTAGGGCTAGTCAAAGCTCCATACAGCATCCCAAAACCAAATAATGAATTCTACTCAGGCAAAAGTTCCTTAAGTGGGAATAAAACTATTTCACATTTTATCTCCTAAGGTATATTTTTTACAGGGACATAAAACAAAGACAGTAAACCAGCTTCCCCTGGACTGATGCCAGCATTCTGGCAGAGAATCTCTGGGTGTGTTATAGATATGGATATGAAATATGTAATATTATTAGAAAGAGAATTATTACCCGGAATTGTTCCATAGAGGACATTAGTAGAAACAGCTTGGAAAACATTTACCTGGGTGTGATAGTTGTCAGATTTCTTCATTACATAGTTACTGACACAAGAAAAGGATGCTGTTTAGACTTGATTTTATCAAGTAACAAGATAATTCATAAGGTGTTGTAGAAAATAATCTTGTATTGAGAAGTTCTGAGTTATTTCTGTTCAAGTAAAATCAAACAATAAAAACATAGGTCTACAGATAACACTGTTTTGAATAACAACGTATTGAAAAGTTAAAGAAACTTCATAGTAAGATCAGATGGATGAAGACACATGGTAAACCTTGAAAACTGACTTTCTTCATCTCAAAGGAGGAAACATGATCAGAAGCCTGTATTCCCCAACAAATGAAAGCCTTGGACAAAGAGCTATCTGAGGCACTGGAATATTTAGGGGAAAAGAAGTCTGAGAATAAGAAGGATACTAAAAATAAGAGAATAGAAAAAAGCACAGATGTCTACATGTTGGGTGTCAAGTCAGGCAAAGTTTGCTATCATAATGACCAAAAAATCAAGCTGAATTCAGCTTTCTGAATGAGACCAGAGAGAAAATTTGTCCAGCCATATAAATAAATTATTATAGAACAGGGACAGAAGAATACTAAAGAGGTAAAGAGTAAGATAATGTCGGTGTGGTCCGAAGCTAAATATACTCTGGTTAGCTTCCAAGACTGATGATGTAGAAAACTCATGAAAAATGAAACCAGATAATGAGAATGCATATTTAAAACTAGAAATTGTCACAAATGCAGTAGAGAAAAAACTTAGAGAACGTAGGTCAGGTAGTGCGATAATTTCCACAGAATTGGTACTGAATTTGTAAATCCCACAGCAAGTACTTTAGCAAGTCCTTCTGCATAACTGAAGATAGCAAATGAGGTACCTATATTTAGGAAAGTGATGTGAGCAATTTCAGGCATCTCGGTCTAAAACTCCAACATAGCAAGCTGGAGAACAGACTTGGATGGAAAGAATAAATGAAAACTTAGAGGTAGCTGAGATGAAATCCTAATATGGTTTGTTAAGGAGACTTCTTGATAGATTGACCTGGAAGTGTTCTTTGAAGGTCTTTGGCCAAACCAGATGAAGTATATCTCATTCATCTGGATTTCATTAAATATTTTTATGTTCTTCTCTAAATTTGTAAATATTAGTTAAGCTGACAAACTTAGAGGTTAATGAAGGAGCTATGAAGAGTACGTTATAAACAGTATATGATTTATTTTAATTATTTTATTTTAATTTATGTTATCATCTGTTAAAAGAGTGAGCAGGTGAGATGCAACTCTTGGAAAGATCAGAGGCTTATTCCTTCTTTTGGAGGCAGGTAGACATGCCTGAAGGTCAGCAACTTTGAGAGACTGCTGTGAGTTACTGTTCAAGGAAGGAGAGACAATACACTAGGTTGGGAGCTGGAACTCAAACAAAGAAGCTCAGATGCTTCTGTACGGATGGAAGAGGACAGGCACGTCTCAGAGGGGACAGAAAGAGTTTCCAGTCAGACAGAGGTGACTGGGCCATTTGCTGCAACTCAGAAGTTGCTAACTGAAGGTAAACACAGAAGGAAAGAGCTATCTGCATGGCCAAGTGGGCAGGAGGAAACTATCAATTAGCCCTTTCTTACTACTCTATCTTGCCTAGCTACATTGTGTTTTCTCTGTTTTGGAAGTTCATTATTCATATTCCAATTAAAGCTGATTTTTTTAGCTCAAAATTTTGTGATCTTCTTGGGGTAGGAAGGGCTTGCCTACCTCATTTCAAAGATGTAGCTGAGTCAGGGTCCTGTCATGCCCGGGAAAAGAATGGCATAAACTGTAAAGGAAAACATGTAGGGCTGAAGGGAGGGATATTTGGGCTGAAAGGAGGGCATTTGGGGTTCATTAGGAGTCACTGTTTACATTACTGACTATAAAATACTACAGTCCATCCTCGTGAAATCTATCCCTGGCATAACACTGAAAGTACCATCAAGGCAGGGAGTGTTGATAAGATAAAGACATGATTGAATGAGTAGAAAATATAAAGTAATGAAATATTGTAAAATTAACTAGCAATATCAGTTCTGAACTCATAGGAAAAATGAGTAAGTTGGGAGATCTTCATGTAGAAACAGCAGAAAAGGATAATGTGAGTGTTTTTGAACTCAAGGGTAACTCAGTAGCCCATATTATGTGGCTAGAGTAATATAAAAGTGTAAAATGTTTTAGAAGAGAGGTCTCTAGTAGAACAGTGAAAATGCTGATATTCATCCCATTGTACAAGACATTACTAAACCCTTGCCTACAATACCTAGAACTTGCCTGGTCCCATATATTAAAGAAAACTGAGGTCAAACCAGACACAGAGAAAGAATATCGTAGAATCACAGAATCATGTAGATTCATAGAATGGTTTGGGTTGGAAGGGACCTCAAAGACCATCCAGTTCCAACCCCCCTGCCATGGGCAGGTACACCCTGCACTAGATCAGGTTACCCAAAGACCCATCCAGTCTGGCCTTGAACACTTCCAGGGATGGGGCATCCACAACTTCTCTGGGCAACCTGTTCCAGTGCCTCACCATCCTCACAGTAAAGAATTTCTTCAGAACATTTAACCTAAATCTACCTTCCTTCAGCTCGAAGCCAGTACCTCTTGTCCTTACCTACATGTCCTTGTAAACAGTCCCTCTCCTACTTTCTTGCAGACACCTTTCAGGTACCGGAAGGCTGCAATTAGGTCTCCCCGGAGCCTTCTCTTCAGGCTGAACAAGCTCAACTCTCTCAGTCTGTCCTCATAAGAGAGGTGCTCCAGCCCTCTGATCATCTTTGTGGCTCTCCTCTGGACTTGCTCCATGTCCTTCTTATGTTGAGGGCCCCAGAGCTGAACATGACCCCCCACCTCCAGGTGGGGTCTCACGAGTTCAGAGTAGAGGGGGAGAATCACCTCCCTTGACCTGCTGGTCACGCTTCTTTTGATACAGCCCAGGATACAGTTGGATTTCTGGGCTGACAGCACACACTGCCAGCTCATGTTGAGCTGTTCATCCACTAACACCTCCAAGTCCTTCTCCTCAGAGCTACTCTCAATCCATTCTCCTTCCAGCCTGTATTTGTGCTTGTGATTGCCTCAATCCATGTGCAGGACCTTGTTGAACTTCATGCAGTTTGCACAGGCCCACCTCTCAAGCCTGTCAAGTTCCCTCTGGATGGCATCTCTTCCCTCTAGCGTATTGACCGCACCACACAGCTTGGTCTCGTAGGCAAACTTGCTGAGGGTGCACTCAATCCCACTGTCCGTGTCGCCAACAAAGATGTTAAACAGTGCCGGTCCCCTGAGGAACACCATTTGTCACAGTCTCCACTTGGACATCAAGTCTTTGACCACAACCCTTTGAGTGACACCATCCAGCGAACTCCTTATCCAGTGAGTGGTCTATACATATTGGTTGAGTTTCCATACTTTGTGAGAAGAATCTAAGTAAGCATGGCAAATTGAAGCCTGAGAGGGCAATTTATTGCTTTCTGTAAATATATGAGGCAAGTAAATGATAAGCATTAAAAAAAAAAAAATTAAGCTCAGGGATAAGCACAAGTCAGAAGTGAGGCTTACATCTAGAGTGTCCCCACTAACACATTTATGGAAATTAGAAGGTTTCTAACAGTCAGAGCAAAAAAATGGAACTTGTCTTCTATTAAACTGTTTCAACATCTTCCTCGTCTGACTGTAGGAGATAAAATGGAACTATGTGGCAGGTGTTAAATTATATCTACCTGAAAGGCTGAGGAGAGCAAGAGTGTTTTGGGTTGGTTTTTGTTTTTGTTTTTTTTTTTTAAATATCAGCACTACTGAAGAAAAATGCGAAATGAAAAGCCTCCATAGTAACAATAATTTGGAGAAGAAATGTAATTAAATTTTCATACTTCTCTTTTCTCAGGTCTTTCCCAGGTGTTTTTGCTTTAATGGGAAGCCTGACATTTTTATCCATGTCTGACCAAGCCCCTTAGGTATCAGGCCTAACAGCAAGCACAGTTATCAAATTCTGTACTTTGCTACTGATTTCATTCTCGCGTTCTTGACCAGCAGAACTAACTTCCCTTGTTCGTGTCGTTCAGTGGCAAGACACATTCTTCAACTGGGTTTTGACTGGCATAGACAGCTGGACATACACTTAAAAAATAAACTATCAAAAATCAGTGCTGGTATTGCGTGCATGAGAGGATGAGGAAGAGAATTAACCACATGAAACAGATGGTTGTCATGTTGCTTAATCAATTACTAGAAAGTCCTGAGCTATTATGAAGATGGAACTATAAAAGAAACTATCCCAAATGGCCAAGACTGCTATTTAATGTCTAAATAAGAGATTAGTGACTGTCTAGGGCATGCCTGCATTTCATCACACTTTAAAATATGTCTTATAAATTCCACTTACAGCGTCATGGCCTAACAATATTTGATAAAAGGTGGTGTGTTATCATCTTTGGACTGTCAAACCTGAATCTGCAGCATCAAACAGTACCACAAGCCTCACCTAAATTATGAATCACACAACAAACCATGATTGATTCCTTAATTTCCATTTTAACAGCACTACAAACGGCAATATTTACACCCTTTTTGGCATTGAACCTCATTTTGGCACCACAGAGACTGATAAATAGCACTTTATGTCCATTACCAGGAACATAGATTGTCTACAATTTACTTAATCTTGACAGTTTAGATTTACATCAGCTGGATAGAGAATAGATTTATCTAAAATCTAATATTTGTTTTCTTCAGTAGTTCCATCTTCAGAACAGTACTTGGATCACAAAACCAAATAACAAAAGGAAAAAAAAGTAGATTAAGTCCTTTGGGACCAATTCTTGATGTTTGCTGCAGCAGAACAGCACAAAATTCTTCATGAGGAGATTAATATGCAAAGTAGAAGAGAACAACAAACTTTTATTGTTAATGTATAATTCTGAATGTTTATTTTTACTACATTGTGGAGACTGAGAATTGAAAAGGGTTATGGGGACACATAACAAAAGGTCAACACTTCTGATGTTTTTACGAGTGATATTGACTTTGATCTAAGTTTTCAAGACAGCTTTTACAAAGTCAGTGAGTAAATGACACAATACATAAGCCAAATGGATAAAGAACTGATCAAAATATATACTTTTTGAGTTTACTAAAAAACAAATAAATATTACTAAATCCATTCTGTTAATCTATTTTCCTTCTGCAGTATTTACTTTTCAACACTTTATAGAAGATCCCTCGTTTTTGAGATGCCAAGCAGACATCAGCATGCCTTTTCATTGATCTGCCCCTGCTGTGTTCTATCTAGAATTTTTACGAATGTTTAACACCAAATTATCATTACAGAATCAGCATTCTGTAGATTCAAAGAATCCCTTACATTATGTCATATTGCATATTGCAAGTAGGTGACCAGTGAATACACATTAACTCAGAGGTGTCAAGTTCTTCTTGTCAGGGCTAAGTTAAGACAAGGCTCATGCAGTGCAGGCAGAGGTGCAGACATGAGCGTGTGGATTTAGCTGACACCTGCTAAAGACAATTCTAAGACTGTTGTCTTAGAAATGCCCTAAGCACAGGTCCCTGGTCCTTGGAGACTCTCTTGAACTACGTGCTATTTTCAGAGACAGGATACTGGACAAGATGGACCTTTGCTTGGATTCATCACAGCCATTCTTCTGATCTTTTGTTATATTAAAACCCAAATGATGTATCAGTGGTTGTTACTGGTCATAAAGGGAGGATTTAATGTCAAGGATTCTTCCATGGGTGTTTCTTGTCAGAGAACTGAAACTACCACAACCACCTATGCAATCCCAAGAACTGCTTTAATATCCCTTCTGCTGTAGGAACTAAACTTTAGTAAACAGCTGAACACCATGATAAAGATCATTACTCACATAACAGTAGAAAAGGTAAAGCCTCTATTTTCTTTTTTCTAATCACCTCCATTACTATGAAGATTCAATAGCTTAATGGTTAATCAAATGAAAATTAAATCCTTCTAGGCCAATGTGCTTGTGTTTTGTCCATTGTGCTTTTTGAAAATAGCCTCCCTAAAAGTTGTCCTTAGACTGGTCATCTCTCACTGAAAGACACTTCTCTGTGTGACATGGGCTTCACGGTTAATGTCTCCTTTTTCTTGATTTATTTTCTTCTTAGAGAAGATGACTACAAATAATTAATGCTCCTCAAAAGCAACTACTTCCCAGTATTTTCCCAGTTTCATTTTAGACTTTAAAATATTCTTAGCTTGAAGTCACAATGGAGAAAAGACATTCAAACACTTGCTTCTTCATGTAAAGTTTTAATAAGAGCCCCTGGACTCATTAGGAAATCTGGGGTCTCAAACAGATAGTTCTAGCTACAGTACGAAAAGCCCTTGCGTATCTTTGAGTACTGGCCAAAGAAATATCTTCAGGTTTATTGAACAGTCAGTAACACATCAGACTTTCTATATTGCTGCATGATCCAAATTTCAGACCTTCTGGAAGGGAGATAATAACATGACAAATAAAAATAAAAATGTGATGTTACCTGGAACCAGTGCAGTATACATAAGGCATTCAAGATGGACAGCGGTAATAACTCCAAGCAGGCTTGTATGTTGAAAGCACTGCACAGACATCCATTAATCTTCATAACACCTAGCAGGCAAGAGAGTAAATACAGTTATCGCCACTTGACAGATAACATGAGAAAAATCAAGTTCCAGCTTGCCGAAGAGTGTGCGATGAGCCACAGGTAGAGTGGGTATAGACTAAGGACCAGGAGGTCTCTGTGCCCTGTTGTGCCCCATACAAGCTCATAAAACAGATAATTAGCAATCAGACTCTAATAGCACTGATGGTGAAGGGTTCTGCCTATCTTGCAACTGGACTTTCTCCTGTTACTTAGTTTCCACAGCATCCCCTGTGGGGCCTTTCAGAAGGGACCTTGCCTAGCAAAGTGTTTGGGAACGCCTGGAAGCTGATCCGAAATCCTTCAGAGGACACACTGCCTGAAGGCTGCCTTCAGCTAATCCATCAAGCCTGTTATTTTGTCCTGCAAAATAAACATGTGCTTTACCAGTAGGGTTGATCAATCCTAAGGAAGTGTATCATACAATTTTCACCTGTCTACTCAAACCGTGGTATGTTACCAAAGCTGAGATGACTGGACTAGTGGGCCGCCAAAGGGCGCAGCCTGCCAGCACGTGGGCAGCTGAATTTGGCTGCACGTTTTCAGCTGTTTGGCTCAATGAATATTGTATTCCCTCTTCTGGCCACTACTGAGTTGAGACCTGTACAGCTTTGTGTAGAAGACAGTGCTGTACTACGACCTGTTATCACTACCAAGGCATGGCTTGAGAGATTTCCTCTCACTGAACTGTATGGAGGGTCAATTTATTTAAAAGCAAAACAAAAGAAAAACACCACAAAAGCAAGAGAGTTTCTCTTCTGTAAAGGTAATCAGAGGGAAAAAAATCTCTACTTTTTGCAAAACTAGGGAAAATGAGCTCTCTCAAACTCATTGATGTAGGAAAAAAAGCAAGTGTGCAGATTTACACGATGTTTTCACAGCCCAGCTCAATTCCTTCTGAAGAATACCTTGCTTTCCTGGCCTGGCTGTCCTGCTGATAGTAAGGGAAAGAGCGACAGCAAGGGAGAATAAAACAGCCATCAGAAAAAAATTGGAATTGCCTATTAATTTAGTAATCCTATAAAAGTTGTCATCTGTTCTGTCTCTATGGGCAGATAGGATTTGGTTTAGGTTCTCGTTTTTATGATTGTTTTTAAAGCTTCACTTGCATCCAGTGTAGGCTTCCCAAACACTTGTTTTGTCTAAATTCATTACGACGGATGAGATGATGTTCTGTATGTGTTGACATAAATGCATATAAAGTTTGAAGTATCAGTACGGAGCATTTGGCTTTATTGCTTTGGCTTTGCTCAATGTTACCCAGCTACTCTGAAGAGCTGGACCTTGGCAGGTTTGCCACAATTGTTTATCACTTAAGTACACAACGGTACTTTAAACTTCTCTGCTTTCAGCATATTCACATTTATGGCATTTGTAAAACACTATCATTCAAATGAAATGGGACTTTATTGCTCTGAACAGACAGAATTTACCTCATATGAAACACAATAATTTTTACAATTCTGTGACTGTCTGATTTTTTTGTGATTTTTTTCTTTTTCTTTTTTCTTCTTTGATGATCCAAACACTAACACTGCTATTGTTAGGGAACAGAGTTAGGAAGTTGTGTGCTGGGAACATACTTCTTAGGTGATATATTAGAAATTGCCAAGTTTGTGATTCAAATCATTATGTTAATCTGTCTTTTCCTGTCTCTTAACAGCTAGCAGCAAGTATTAGCATCATGGACTGGCTATTTCTTCTAATATATGACAGCATGTCATGTCATATGCAGAGAGTGCTGTATAACCAAACCTTGAAATCTGGCCAAGCTCCCATATGAAAACTTCAGTGACTGGTCATATTGCAGTCAATAGTTCTTACCCATGACAAATACTGTTGTCCAGTTTTGTTCCCTCTAAGAAATCCTGAATGATAAATCTTTACATTATATAAAGTGTAGAAATATATATGGCGGTCCGACCACTAAGCATTTGTTCTTTTAAAGCCCACCAAAGGAATCAGATCTGTTCTGCACTGAGATGTGGGCACTGGGGGTGGGGGGACACAAAGCCCAGTGCAAGGAAGATGTCGACGTGAGCGGCCAGTTTGCTCAGTGGCACAGCACAGCCAGCCAAGAGGGCAGCAGAAGGGAGGCAGACCAGCCTGGTTAGGGCTGCGTTTTCGTCACTGACTTGGCCTGGCAGCACGTTCGATGGAGCACAGGCGAGGCAGAGCCAAGTGTTGATGGACCTGGGGCCAAGCCATGGCTGGACACTTTCCCCTCCTAGTCTTTGAGCACCATCAAGGCAAATGCACAGAGGTTAAATACCAAATCTATCATATGCCTGGTTTTCAGAAAGGCCTTTCTGGTTAAAGTCAATGGCACTGTCCGTTTTGAGACCCCTGGCCTCTGTGGAGACCTGAGATGCAGAGAGGACCCATTCCTTGTTCCTGCAGCTCCAGAAGCAGGAGCAGCATGTCACGTCACATAGCAACCCACGAGGGGGTTCCTTGCTCCTTAGATTAACATCATCAAGGATCGCATCCAAGGGAGGTCTTTCCTCGGCTCTCCAACATCTGTTTTCATTGGTTTTGTTGCATGCAAACTTCCAGCTTCTACTGCACGGGTCTGCACCGGTGCACAATTTATGTACAGTCCCTTATCTCCCCTTGTTTCCATTTGAGACAGTACCCTGAACTATCTTTGCACCAAAGAGTTTGTCTAAAGTAAATTCTTTCCAGGACCAACTCTGGGGACTGGAGCCCTCCACATGTTTTCCTTCTGCTTGCAGATCCCTGCTGAGGGCAGCAGTCCTGCCCGCCCCAGGGCACTTTGGGCCATGGCCTGCCCGTTTGCTCTGGCGATGGGACAGACAGATGGCCGACATCTGCAGGCAGTCAGCGTGGGGCACGGCAAGAGGAGGCTGGCAGAGTCCTGTCTGCTGTCCTGTGGATCAAGTAGCTGCACAGAGTAACAGAAACAGGGTGCAATCCAGATATAAAAAGGAGACAATAACATCCGGGTTCTCTTACCTGCCAGTTCTGAGACTGCAAAGGGTGAAGGAGGGATATACATCCCTGTGGATCTAATCAGTAAGGGTGTACACATTCAACATAAAGATATTTTCCTTTTCAAATTTTTATATTGACACGCCTTCCTTAAAAAATGAAACCTGTCATTTTCTACAATTTGAGGAAATGCATTACAAAAATTAACCTGCCTGTGGGAGAAACTCTCTGCTATTGATTTTTTTTTTTCTTTGACTGTTAGCAACTACAGCTCATTAAAAATATCAAGAATAAAAACTTCTCATGATAACCTCAGCGAAAGCATATGGAACATGTACCTCTGTCCTTTGGACAGACACCCAACACACCGTGCTCATTCCATCACTGTCATTCAGTGAATGTGATATGAAAAGTCAATGGAAATTAGCTTTTCCCTCTTCCAAAGTAATTTCTGTCTTGGTAGCAGCATGCTCTGCTTCTTCATCAAATAGTAAAACTCCTGAAGTAACCAGATAACGTGCTTCTTATCACACGTCAGAACACGGTAAGAGTTCCCACTGGCCCTACCAAACTCTAATTTAAGATCGAAAAGCTCTCTCTTGTTTACCCATAATTTACATTGTAAAGTGTGTGACAAAGCTAGAAAGTCCCAGAGGGCAATGCCGTCTCTTCTGTCAGTTTGGATACATTTTCACAGATCTTGTGAGTCTCTGGGATTTTACAGTTACACTGCATACCCCAAGGCAAATTAAAAAAAAAAAAAAAAAAAAAAAAAAAAAAAAAAAAAAGAAAAGGAAACGGAGAAATCTCATTGTGTCTATGAGTCTTCAGAACAACCTTGTCTCCTGTATAGGATTTTTGATTTTCAGTGACACCATGTAGGCACGTCAGACTTTGGATGAGCCTCCCTGTGCCCAGCATCAGAAAGTCCCTTTACAGGAAAAAGAGTAATGCTCATGGGGGTTGCACATGTACCAGAGTAAAGAATTAAAATGGTCTCTACTGCCTCTCTTCTGCACTTTTCCGATTAACAACAATAGAAGTAACTCATTAGAATAATGACTGTGTGGAGTTTGAGATCTTCATTTTCCCCCCTTCCCTACCTAATTTTATGATGACTGAGACCAAAGTGACAATAACGGAGACAGAAGGGAAAAACTGTTATGACATGGTTAACAGCAGCCCAGCTTCTCTCCTACTGCTTCATCCATATGGTTCAGAGATGAAATGTAGGAACCGCCTTTCTAACATAACTGAGTTTATTCTGTCTTTTCCCTCTGTGTTTAGGTGTCTAGCAAACCCTGCCCACCAGTTCCTGGTGAGAAAAGTTTGTCTTATAGGAAAAGCGTTTTCAGGCCACGAACAAGATTTTAAATAGCGTTCAGGCACAGGAATCTAAAGAGTGCTGAGGTGAGAAGCTAATGGGGCTTTCTATCAGAGAAGTATACGTCTTAGGAGTTCTGTGTGGGACAGTAATTCACCATTTTCATTGCTGGTCTGGAGTGATACAGAAAACCATTGCTGACATAGTGTTCAGATGCTACACAGTACTGCAGGAGTGATCTTTAACGGTGAAGAAAGGAAGATTCATATGGAACAATGTGAATCTTGTAGCAAGGTGTACCCCTGAAACCAAACATTTTTTAACATAGAAGAAATTAGAGATCCTGTATGCAGCTTAGTAACTTAGTGTTTCATGTTTTCTTTTATTTTTTATGTGACTAAGTTTTGCACTGACAAAAATTGCTTCTTCAAACTAGAAATTCTTCACGAACTTGGTCCAATTTCTCCAAAGATTTGCAGCCAAACAAATGTATTTGAGGGAATGATGTTTTTACCATTCCTTTTATCTACTAGCTTAGGTACTTATTCACCACATGAGAGACCAGGGATCAAGCCTTTCTGCCTGAAGGGATCTGAACTCACATCTGCCACACACCAATAAAGTGCTATCAGTCTGTTAGAGCTGCTGTGCTCAGCGTAAACTATTTAAAATTCATTGAACCATGGTGTGAAGGAGTGAATTTTTTCACTGCCTAGCTTGATCTGCTGGGCACTCTCATAGCATGTAGGACATTTTCATTCCAGTCCCTGCTCCAGTGAGTCTTTTAATATTAATATGAAACAGCATATGACCAACAAGACAGAGGAAGGACATCTCACTGTAGGATGATGGTATTTATACAATCATGGTATGCATTTAGGGAAGCTTCCTGAGATATATTGGTTTAAATCTTCTCAAGTAAAGCACAGAAATGAACATGAGCCTTTGGCCTTCCTGAGGATTTTGTTAACCCTTAGAAACCAACTAAAAGAAGATCAATGACTAAACCATCACTAATTCTAGGTCCTAGTTTCATTACTTGTCCTACAGTGTCTGAAAATCAAATATACTGTGTATTTTCCACGTAATGCTTCAGGAAGCACAGGACCATTTTTCACCTTTTTTCTGATTTGGCAAAGACAAACTGCACCAAAATACATAAATTTTTTTTAACTAAATGAATTTTCATTTACGATTTTATTCAGCTGGTGAAGAGAAAATAACTACCCAGAGATCTGTAATTGCATCCATTTTAGGGGGAAAGGATCCTTAGCACTGTATCCAATTGTCACCTAAAAACTTTATCAAGCCTTTAATGTGCACTTGCTGAAGTCTGAATAATTGCATTGGTGGTGACTGAAAGCTTATTATGTGTTTTTAATTACTGAGAGGGCAATCAATCTCTTTTCCCTGCAGCTATTACTGTGCAAAGTTCTATTTAGTGCCCATTTCCCTCATTTTCTTTTTTGGGTAAAGGAAAATTGACTGGATTAAGTTTTTCCTATACTGGTAAAAATATATATATTTCATTTTAGCGTTTAATTCTAGTTGCCTTATATAAGCAGGAAGAGCATGTAAGAACAGTCCATTTCCCAATATCCATGTAGGGAATAACATCTGGCAATAGCTCTATATTTGCTTATTCAAAGTTTTGTTTTGCATAAGGAGGTTTGCTGGCTGGGTGGTTCGTTGCATAGTTAGTTTTTACAACTAAATAGTCTAATATCAAAAAGAAGTTGTCCACTGTGGCCTATCTGGGCAGGGGAAGATGGGGAGAAAAAATGTTTTCCAGCTTTAGATTCTGGAGGGTTTATCCCCTTTACCATTTAGTCACCTGCAGCTGAGGATGTCAACAGGAAAAGGATGGAAATGCTGGAAGTCCTCAAAAACCTTTCTGGTAAAGTTTAGAATAGAATAGCATAGCACAGCAGGGCACGCATAGAATAGAATAGAATAGAATAGAATAGAATAGAATAGAATAGAATAGAATAGAATAGAATAGAATAGAATAGATCAGACTAGAATAGAACAGAACTATTTCAGTTGGGAGGGACCTACAATTATCACCTAGTCCAACCGCTTGACCTATTCAGGGCTGACCAAAAGTTAAAGCATGTTCTTAAGGGCATTGACCAAATGCCGCTTAAATATTGACAGGCTTGGGACATCAACCATCTCTCTAGGAAGCCCATTCCAGTGTTTGACCACCCTCTTGGTAAATAAATGCTTCCTAATGTCCAATCTAAATCTCCCCTGGCACAATTTTGAACCATTCCCAAGTGTTCCTATCACTGGATACCCACGATATGTGTTGTCTGATTCTAAAGCAGTTGTACCTTGCAAAGCGAAAAAAGCCTTTGATTTTTCTTTCAGTCCTACTTCAAGTCATTCTGCTATAAATAAGGCTCAAATAAGAGCCCAAGATAACCCAACTCCTTCCCCACGTTATACCCACCTGCCACTTATTCCGTCACACCCTTATTCTGGAAACACTTTCACAAATACCTGAATTCAGTGTGACCACTCTTGCTTAAATTCCACATTTTTTCAATCCTCACATAGGTGTGTGTGTCTGTGTGTGTATACACACACCAGGACTGAAGGATCATACAACTGCCTTTGCAGTATTATCTCACTGTCTTGGAATAACATTATCCAACTCTTCTAAGCTGATTTCTGGTAGGTATTTGACATGTTCGTTTTTCTTAAGATCATGTAGCATTTGGACCTACCAACCAATTCAAGTTGAGCGAGTTTCACTGTTCCCACTGTAGTTAATGAGGGAGAGTAGCAGTTAAAAAGAAAGTTTTTTCACTTGGACACTTTCTCTTGGCTGTGATTATAAAGAGAATCTAGGTGATTTGCTTAGACCTTTAAATAACTAATACTAGTTGAGCTGAATTCCGTATGGCACTTAAATTAATTAAGCCTATCTCTAATCAGTATTACGGTTTGGAAGACGTTGCTGGTTTTCAGGCTTCATGATCTGGCCATTTTTATGTATCTTTATGTTCATGAAAATATTTCACCTGTACCTGGCATAGCTGCATTTAAATTAATGATATGTTGCACAAAACATTTGATTATATGGAGAATAACAACTTAAACAATTCAAAACGTCATAACTTATTCGTTACATTCAGTAGATTACTTCTGCAGTAATGAAAGAATAAATGATAGAATGAACTGAAGAATGTTTAATTTTTCTGTTCTGGAAAATCTCTATTGCTAATTTTATGTCACACAACTAAGTAATTTCTTTATAGAATAAACAAATAAGATCTGTTGAGAGATAAAAATAGATCAAAGGTCACTTTGGTTTATGATTCTCAGTGACATATAATCATCTTAGTTTCATCTCACTATAGAGAATACTTTGACAAGCAGGTCAGTGCAAAGACCTATTAAAAGTTTTGTGGAGCTTTGCAGTATTAAGGAAGTCAGTCCTGGCATGAACCGTAATCACCGATTCATTCTTTGTCAGTACTATTTTCCCTTTTCAAGGAATGACTACTTAAAAACCCTTCAACAGCAAACGTTGCAGTTACTGAGGTTCATTTCTTGTGAGCAGCAGAACAGAAAAAAATACAAAGAATTGAAATAAATGTGCAGAAATCTATTCTGCAGATGCTGATCTTTCTGTATTAATGGACAATTTCTTTGAGGATAGTATATATACTGTGCTGGCATATAGTTTTTCATTTGTACTTTTACCATCTGTAACTTCTCAGTTCTTCCAGTTTCATCTCACTGACTCTTCATTCTCAGCTCCTCCAACAGAGCCTATTTGAGAGCAAGAGAGGAGGAAAGAGAAAAGACAGCTCAGAAAGAAATCAGCTTGCGAGAAGGTGCAGGAACATTGTATGAAAATATTGTTCAAACTGTCACCATGATTAATATTTTTGGCTTTTCTCTCATCTTCAAGACTACTTTTGCCTGTGGTCTTGGAACCAGCAATAACACTTACTCTTGATTCTACTTTACCTCCAGGACTTTTACCCTTTTGTTCCATTCTCCTGAAGTTCTGCCTTACCCTTTTTCACTCTTATAATCTCCACCTTTCCTTTTTCCTCACCTACAGGCCCTCTTGGTGAGTTTGCTCTTCAGCACCATTCCCCTGAGAGAGAAGGGTGGCTAGGGTCAGCCACATGTTGTCACCCAGGACCCTGCCCTCAGCCTGCTGATTGTTTCCCTACTTATGTACAAAAATCCTGCCACCCTCCCCAGACCCCATTCCTGCAGAAAGCTGATCCTGCAGGTTTCACACTAGCCTGAGTAAATGTGCTCTCATCAACCAAAATAATACACTCAAGACTAAACACAAATCTGAATGGAGGGGTTTTGGTTTTAAATCTAGTTTTCCTGATTTTTATCTCATTACTCTAATTCTACTTTGGTAAATGAGGAAAACTGATCAATAAGAAGAAAAAGAAAAAAAAAAAACCAAACAACAACAACAAAACCCAAAACATTCTGATCAAGTGTAAGTGATTTGCAGATCTGGTCTACAGATACAACCCAAATCAGGTTTCAGAAAAACAAAAGCTAAGTTCAGGTCCACTCTGAGATCAAGACAAGAAGATAGAGTAGCTTGACAGAAGGAATTTTTCCTAACACACCTTCTTAATTTTGCTTGGTTGTAACACTTAGATTTATATATCAGAGCTTGGACATCAAGGAATCATAGCTGATCGTTGCATTCCAAATAGGAGAGTGAAGAAATGTCATTGTAAGGATTTACTTTTCTGATTTATTACTTTTCATTATCTTAAGTTATTTCAACATTTAAAGCATGAAACTCACCAATTTGCCGGTCTGTCCTCACTTTTTATATCCATCAATTGTTGTATCCTCATGTAATTTCTGATCAAGTGTGTTACAGCATAGCTAAAATGTGGACGATCAAACAATTTAATCTATTTGCATCCATAATTAGCAGGTTAGGAATTAATGTCCTAAAATAATTCAACCTATAGTTAGATGGAAACATTGATCAGAATTCCGTATTGCTACCAATCACTACAGTATTTATAAGGGACTAGGAAAAAAAATGGAATAGCATAAGTAAATGACAGAAATTATAATAAAAATAAACTTCTCTCAGTGCTATGCACTTCATACAATCAATTTTTGCTCTGTCTCTAAGGGGTTTTCTTCTTGACAAATCTGAAGTCTAGCAAGTGCTAAAGTTATGTTCTACAGCTGAATCAGCTGTAGCACCAATTCATCAAAACTGCACACAACTGGCAGACTGTTATACAGTTCATATACCTTATTTGCTTGCTAAGGTAGCTAAAAAAAGAGAAGTTTTTCCTTGAAGGGATTATTTACAGATGTTCCCTCTGATACAAAAAAAAAGTGTATTTGTTTCCCAGGAGCTCTCTCATTACTTAAACAGGGCTGTATTGAAAGCTGTGCATTGCAATCAGAGTGCTCAGCACTAGATAGGTAGACAGGTTGCTCTGACTGAAAAAAATGCTGCCAGCTGTGCTGAATAAGGCTACAACTGAATACTAGCTAGTAGAAGAAAGCAGGAATTGCTTTTTCCTTTTTTGTGGTTTTGGTTTTGGTTTTTGTTTGGTTTTGCTTTTTGTTTTTGGTGTTTTGGTTTTTTTTGCTAGAAGTCCAGCCAAAATAAATTTCTTAGATCTACCTATATTAAAGAGCTTTCCCTGACACTAGGACAACAAATAACTGGTCCAATTCAATAACGTACTATTTCCCTTGTGTTCCAGGAGTATATTCTGTTCTGTGAAATCATGACATGTCTCAAACACATCCATCTCTCTCCATACTTCTGTGGCTAGGCTGGTAGACCAAACTTAGCACCAGAGCTGGCATACTCTGACAGGATGGGAGCCAGCAGAAGATGGCCCTATTGTCTGCAGTGCCATTTCTGTCTTAGATCTTTAAGTCAGGAAAATAAAATTTGGGGTAGGATCCCATTTGAATAATTCATGTCTCTACTTTCAATATGGATTCATGTTCACCTGGATGAGAGGAAGCAGAGGAGATGTTTTCCAACCCTCCTCAAATAACTGTCCAAATTCTTGCCCAGTTAATGGAGAAAAATTGTAGCTGCAGAAGCTCCAATCTGCCTTGAAAAGGATTTTTACTCTGCAGTGAGTTTCATAGCTGAAGGTTTGCAAACAACTGCTCTCTGTGAGACTACAAGTGACTCAAATGGATATCTTCATCCACGCAGCATCCCATTCAAAGGTCTCTCTTACAAAGGCAACTGGAAAAGAGCAAAAAGAATGAGGATAGGCCATGAAAACCACATTGCTTGAAAGCTCCCAGAAAAAGAGTCTCTTCAGTCAGTTTGAGGAGGACTGTGTCCACATATCTCCAGGTCCACATGAGTACCTTCACCTTCAAGGTATGGGATACGCAGGGTGAGAACAATCTTTCCCTGCATCCCTGAAGAGGCATCACTGGGCAGGAAGCATCTCACACCATGATAGCTAAGAGCCAAAAGAGGAGGGAGCCAGACTCTTTCCTGGGAGAAATCTACATGGTTACAGGAACCTTCATAATTGTTTTTAGAGAAGATAAATAAATTTTTAAAAGCAGGAATCATCTTTGGTAAAGGGAGGAAAATCCTATCTTCATCTTCCCCACCTCCTCCCAACTAGGTATTAAACTAGCATTGATTTACCTATTTGCTGACCTCACTCTTGCCCTGACATTGCCATGCTTTTAGGTATACATACAAAGATAAGAAGAAGATTTTAGTTGTGGAAGAAGAAACTTCAGCCTGTAAAACCTGCCTGACAGAAACAGCTCTGAGAGAGACTGCAGGAAAGTTGAAGAATGCCTGTGGTACATCACACCAGAGGAATGACGTTATTAACGGTTTCCTCCACAACAGTGCTTGTACCTCTGGCCAAAGTAGATCTGAAGGGGCTCTCATCCCTTTCAGCAGGTTCCTCATCTTTTCACCTTGAGTATGCAGCTGCATGCATTTTGGTTCTAAACGCAGGCCCATGTTTTGATTCCTTTGTATTTTCCATTCCAGGCTTTTTGACTAGTTATTTGAGTCCATATGTCTATGCCTGTTGTAACTCCTGGCAGCAAAATTTGCTATGACATCTAAAATCTTTTAGAACTTAAAGAGAGTAATAATAACACTTCACACTTTCTGGCTAAACTACAATTCATGAACAGCTGAAGTCATAATCCTTTAGATATGTGCAAGTATCTGTTGTCCACGATACAGAAGTGAAAATGTTTCCATTACAACGGTATTCAGTTTTCTGTCTCATTTGGGAAGCTGAAATTATCACTCACTCAGCTTTCCTGGTTGGATAAATAATAATCCTGGTATCTACCACAGCTCTTCACTGCTACAATGTTATGGGAGACCTGCAGGCAGATGAAAACTAGAGAAAACCTGTCTTTGGGGGAAGAAGAAAAAGAAAAAAGGCCAAATGGCTTTCAAGAGAACTAAAAAGTATTTATTACACAAGAAGTTTTCAACTGCTTTTATTCAGCATGATAGGACAGTAGAGAATTTTAAGTCCCAGTTGCCCTTGAATTACAGACCTTGGCTCTGCTGCAGCGCAAGACGATGAGGTTGCAACAGGTAGTCTTACGGCAGTGGGGTTGAAAAAGTTGATTCAGTCACTTGTGTTTGAATGATTTCTGCTGCATTATCTATAGGCCTAAAATGGTCCAATGCTGCATGTTTCTCCCCCTGTGCTTTTGCTTTCTCCTCAGAGGTTAGGTATTTGGGGGAATTATACAGATATCCTGGCAGCTGTAAAGAAGTACACATGAGAGACAGGAAAATGAATCACAGCAGTGCTGTGGCGACATGCCCACTTATTTCCTAACAGAACCCCACATGATATGTAAATAGTAAAATGAAGCCAATGAATTAAAATTGCATGGAATATGTTACTATTCCAGCCTGAAAACAGCAAAAGCACATGTGAATGCACACCAGCTCCAGGTTAAGAGACACAGAAAATCAAGTGACGAGGATGTCTCAAGTGGTTCAAAGTTTGAATGCTCATCCAAACTTTCCCAAAATCTTCACTCCCATACACATTCAGCAATTGGATGTTGTGAAACAGTGTCTCCTAGGTGAAGTGATTTTTCTAAGATGGCTTTGAGGTCTACTTTTCCTTCTGTCTTCATATGGTGGAAATACTGGTCATTCCTACCCTGGCAAATCAAATCCAGCAGAGTGCCATCACCCTCTCTTGCTTCTTTAATATGATTTTGAAGAGTCCTCATAAAGGTTTCTTCTGCCACTTAAATTATAGCTTTACTACTGTACCCCAAATCCAGTGATTACGTTGTTGTTGACATAAAAAAGAGCTGTTCTCTAAGACCATGCTTCTTTCTCTGCTATCTTCCAATCAGCAAATGTCTTAATACACCTGCTGATTTTTTAACCATAGCATTTTATTAATATCATGCAGGAAGTATTCTTAATAGAGTTGAGCGACTTTTCCTCACTGAATAATATTGTCCAGAAGAGATATTTGAGATACCAAGCAACTTGTAGCTATTGGGTTCTAGAAGATGCACTTTCAAGTCCCTCCACGTAGAGAAAAGAGTTGAATTTCAGCTTACTCATTGGAAACAAGTGCTGCAACCCATAGCTAAGTAAATGAGTAGCTGAGTAAAACCAGTTTACCAGTAGCAGAGAAAAATACTGATGTTCTCTCGGTAATGATAAATCCAGCTTCGTCTCTATTGCTTATGTGAGAAGTGCTTGGAAACAAAACATGGGGTGGGGGAAGTTGACTGAATAGAGTATTTCATCCAACATGAATTAGTGGATTGCTGTATCTTTTATTATTTTGGCATGGAAAAATGAAGATTTTCTTATTTCCATTCAATTAGAACCAAAGTCTTCACTTTCTCTACTTCATTTAAAAGCAAAATATCGCATAGTATTATTGAATGGACTATAGCTTTAATACAGTAGAATTTAAAAAAAAAATTACAGAGGAATCAGAAACACTGGTCAGGCATGGGTCCAGTGGAGTCCAGAACAAGCACATTTGGGGGAATATAGTCTGTGAGGATTTGAAGAAGCTGTATATGGTGTAGGACTGAAGTGAGGTGTTGTAGGATTATGTGAATTCCTCACTTAGTCTGAGCAGGGCCAGAAACAGCATGGGAACTGAAGAAGGAACGGTTGCTGAAAGCAGTATGATGCAGGGAAGAACAGACACTAAGATGTAAGTGTTTTCAGTGGGCCGATGACTTTATTACAGATACTAATCTGTGTTATGTTAGAATAACCTGGTTACCCATTTCAATATATTCAATGTATATGAAGACATAATCTTATAATCTTAGAACATTTTAGCTATGACAAATGACTACTTTCCTCATGTTATGCATTGCTATTTGCTTATTTAACAGAAAAGGCAGGTTCTTCAGCATTTTAAAACATATGCCATGTAAGAAATTTATTTTAGCACTGATTACAAACTGTAAGAGCCTCTTGTGCAGTACCACTGCTACATTGTGCACCCCATATGCCACAACTGCCTATTGACTCTCGAGGTATTCCCATGAGAAATTTTTAGAAGTAACAATTTCTCTGCTGAGACATAGGTATGAGACAGATGACCAGAGCTGGAAAAACCTCTCAGTTCATCTTTACTCTCTGAATGCAATTCCTTTTTCTAAGCCTCTTCTGATCTCCTGTCATTCCTCAGCTTTATCTGACACTTGAGCAGTATGATTATGTTTATCAATGTACATCTTTAAAGCTCAGTGAAGTCACGGGGCCCCCTCCTCTAGCTGAAGTGGCCATTGGATCAGGATTCACATGGGTCAGCATAGAATATCCAAGGAATCCTTTATTTATATGCAGACTCCTACCTCATGATCTGCCAACAAAAGTGAGGAGTAGCACTTATGGGGTAAACCTCTCCCCACAGATGAGACTAAATACTCCTATTTACTGTTAATTGATACGGTACATCTAATCCATCATAAACACCACGGAGCAAACACCCTTACAAAAATCTTAGTTGACAGTCTTTCACCTTTATTTCAAAGGTTTCTTCAGTGTCCCTACACCAAAGTGGAGCTGGAAACTCAGTGAAGTTCTTAATACTGCTGCCCTGAAAGAATGGGCAGTCTAACAAATACAAGGGAGGTAAGGCGCCTGGCCAGAAATCACCCAGAAGGCTGGTGACAGGACTCAGGTTGCCCCAACCCTACATCACTGCTCAATAATTACACTATTTTGCCTTTCCTCATTAGTGCTCCTGAGTCTTCACCCGTTTAAAAGGAAATGCCGTTCATCTAACAAATTACCAAAGTGCAGGCTGCACAGTCCTTAGTGTCTTTACATACACTTCCCTCTAGCGTTAAAAGGCAGCAGCTCAACGTGCTCCCTTCTTGTGGCTTTGTCTGGCGGGCAGCTAAAACAACCACAGGGACACTGGCTCATCCTCCCCCTCGGTGGGATGGGGGAGAGAATCAGGGGAGGGGGGAAGATAAAACTCGTGGGTTGAGATAAAGACAGTTNTGCACAGCACAATTACTCACCACCGACAGAGCACTGATGTCCATCTAGTCTCTAAGCCACAGTCCCAGCCCCTAGACAGCTTCCCCACGCTATATACTGAGTATGATGTCATACGGTATGGAATATCCCTTTGGGGTCAACTGTCCTGGCCACATCCTCTCCCAGCTTCTTGTGCACTGAGAGCCTCCTCACTGGCAGGGAAGTATGAGAAACTGAGAAGTCCCTGACTTGGTGTAAACATTGCCTAGCAAGGACCAAACCATCAGTGTGTTGTCAACACTGTTCTCATCCTAAATCCAAAACCCAGCACTATGCCAGCTATTAGGCAGAAAATTAACTCTATCCCAGACAAAACCAGGACATTCCTGGAGCAACTAGCTTGCCTTTGATTTTTACATTTGGTGTGAAGCCCAAATTTCTCTCTGCAGTGAAATAACACAAAAATAAATAGTGCTTTAAATATCACAGCAAAAAAGGCAAGACACTATCATTTACTGTCCTTCCAGGTACATTACAAGTCGTGAGAAGAAACACAAAGTCAGAGTAAAAGATTCGGAGCCATAACATATTCATTAAATTCTGCCAGGCATTTTTGCACTACAGCTGTGTGTTAATATTGGACCTGACTTTCAATCATCACCTAAGACAGCACTCCCGGTATTAGGAGTATTCCTGAAGTATAATATGCTTGTGTCTGAAGATCATGTAAGGACGTACTGACAAGCAAAATACCCGTGGCAAGCCAAATTGAGAGGACACATTTTTCAAGTCTCTTATTCTAGCTGTGATCAAAGGGGTCACTGAGTTTGTTAAGCCATATGCTGGCTTAAAATTTGAAATACTGTAGAATAGCCATGCCAACCTATAAACTTGAAGTGAAAAATTCTTGCTAACCAAAGATTGAACTTTTAAAGAAATTTGGCTACAAGTACCTGAAAACAGTCAAATCTTCTGGTGGATTTCCAAAATTCTTTCAACGAGACCAAAAGTTTCTCAATATAAAAAAGAATTATCTTTGTGCCTGAACCAGTGGGTGTATAATTTGACTGGTCACTTTCTGAAGGTGTTTCTACTCGGGAAATATATTTCAATTAACTAACTTGGCAAAGGTATCACCTTAGCTTCTCTAAACACTAACTTTATGAATTTTGTTCTATCTTTTTATATGTTAATAAAAAATGCTCGTTAAACCCTTTAAAAAGTGTCCATGGGTGTATTTTAAGAAATACGAAGGCTCCTGAAATTCATAGAATCATAGAATGGTTAGGGCGGGAAGGGATCTCAAAGATGATCTAGTTCCAACTCCCCCCCCTCCCCCACCCCCCTCACCTCTGCCATGGGCAGGGACACCCTTCACTAGACCAGGTTGCCCAAAGCCCCATCCAATGTGGCCTTGAACACTTCCAGGGATGTGGCCTTCACAGCTTCTCTGGGCAACCTGTTCCAGTGCCTCACCACCCTCATAGTAAAGTATTTCTTCCCAATATCTAATTTAAATGTCCCCTCTTTCAGTTTAAACCCATTCCCCTTGTCCTATCACTTTGTCTGCATCCCTGCAGGCAAACGTGCTAATGCAAATGAATGTAAACTATTACTGTTTGGATTAGCTTGTGCTTGCTCTGTCCACTTCATATAGCTGTAAACATCCAAAGATGACCAAAGGCACAAGATACTTAGCTTCACTATTCACAGGACTGTGTGGTGATATGTTCAGAAACCTGAACATAGAAGTTGAGTAACACAGTCACAGAAGACGACTTCAGGGATTCCTTAATCAATAAAGCTATAGTCCTGCAATTCTCTCTGCATGGATGCACTTGTTGCAGCTTTAAGACTTTGGGAAGTCGCATATATAGCATTGGGTTCACAGTTCAAATTGGTCAATGAAACGTACAAGATCAGGTCCTAAGTTTAGATGATTTACCTCATGTGAAAAGCTGAAATAGATAAAAACTAAATCTGGATCTTCTGAAGAAAGGCTGGGCAACATTTCTTGGACTGATCTTTTGTTGAAAAAAGAAACAACAAACCCTCAGAGACATTGGAGTAGTGGACAAGGATTGAATTAGCAAATATTTTTGGTTATAAAAATGAGAGGCATTGAAACTTTTCTTTTCAAGAACTCCTGAGTTAAAAATGTTGACATCAGCATGTGTTGTGGTTTGATTTCTTTAAAGAAACATAAAAAAAATTAAATCTTTGTGTATTCCTGTCACATTTCTAGGGTTTCATTTTGATTACAAAGCCAAAATGCAATCCAGGGCTGTAACCATACAACTCTGCCTGTAACTTTCTTACCTTTATGTGGCCCTATAGACTTTCTCAGTAATTGGTACCTTCAAAAACATAAGTCTGCAGTTTTTGTTTGTGTGAAGTATAAAATACAAAATTCTTTTTAATTCTGCAATTACAGAAAGCTGCTTAGATAAAGAAGGCAGAGCTAGAAAGACTCATAAGGTATATTTATACTTTTGTATGCATATTTGTACATAACAATGGAAAGAAACTAGTTAACATGAGAAAGAAATTCTTCCCTGTGAGGGTGGTGAGGCACTGGAACAGGTTGCCCAGAGAAGCTGTGGAGGTCACATCCCTGGAAGTGTTCAAGGCCATGTTGGATGGGGCTTTGGGCAACCTGGTCTAGTGGAGGGTGTCCCTGCCCATGGCAGGGGAGTTGGAACTAGATGATGTTTGATGTCCCTTCCAACCCAAACCATTCTAGGATTCTGTGATTCTAACTAAGGGATATGATGGTATCAGCTGGAAGGAAATTGAGATGTTCCCTTCTCAACCACTTTTATGAATACTGGCTAGAAAAACTGCTATCATTTCATAGTTTTCTCTCCTTACGCAAACTGTGTGTCATTTTATTCCTTGAGTAATTATCTTCAGAGGGACATCACTTATGGGAAAACACTCAGCAATACGTCTCAAACCAAATTTTATTGAACAACTGCACATACACATTAACAGCCTGTCAAGAAAACTCCCATTGGTAATTCTCCTGCAGAGCTGAAGTCTCTAATTTTAATAAGTTTAGTGGTTAAGTAAAAAAAATCTCGGGTGGGATTCATCTGTCCTAACTGAAGTCCTCTAACAGTCACATGTCCAAGCCTTGCTAATCACCCTTGGCTCTGTGCAGTCAATAGAGTGAAAGAGCTTTCAGCAGATGATTCATGTGTCCTGTCTTCCTCATGAGGGTTAGATAAAATTACTTTCTGGGTGTTAATATTTCTCTCCACTGAATGTAAAAGGACCCGAGGGTAACAAACTCAGATATACGAGTCTAACATTCAATGACTAGTTTAGGGCAGATGAATTCTTCCATTAGCTCAGCAATGACAGCGGTACAGGGAGACAGGGAATGGGGATTGCAGTCAGTTTGTCATAACACATTGTCTCCGCCGCTCCTTCCTCCTCAGGGGGAGGACTCCTCACCCTCTTCCCCTGCTCCAGTGTGGGGTCCCTCCCACGGGAGACAGTCCTCCACCAACTTCTCCAGTGTGAGTTCTTCCCACAGGCTGCAGTTCTTCATGAACTGCTCCAATGTCTGTCCCTTCCACGGGGTGCAGTCCTTCAGGAGCAGACTGCTCTGGCGTGGGGCCCCATGGGGTCACAAGTCCTGCTCAGCAAACCTGCTCCAGTGTGGGCTCCTCTCTCCACAGGGCCACAGGTCCTGCCAGGAGCCTACTCCAGCGTGGGCTTCCCATGGGGTCACAGCCTCCTTTGGGCATCCACCCACTCCATTGTGGGTTTTTCCATGGGCTGCAGGTGGAAACTCTACACGCCGTCACCCCTCCTCCATTGGCTGCACGGGGACAGCCTCCTTCACCATGGTCTTCACCACGGGATGCAGGGGAATCTCTGCTCCAGCGCCTGGAGCTTCTCCTCCCTCTCCTTCTGCAGTGACCTTGGTGTCTGCAAAGTTCTCTCACATATTCTCACTCCTCTCTCTGGTTGCAAATGCTGCTTGGTTTTCTGCATTGTTTTTTTTTTCCCCTCTTCTTAACTCTGTTATCCCAGAGGTGCTACCACTGTTGCTGATGGGCTTGGCCTTGGTCAGCAGCAGGTCCATCTTGCAGCCGGCTGGTATTGGCTCTGTCAGACACAGGGGAAGCTTCTAGCAGCTTCTTGTAGAAGCCACCCGTTTAATCCCCCTGCTACAAAAACCTTCCCATGCAAACCCAATAGATTTTTCTAGACAGATGAGAGAATACTTGGACCTCATAAATCCCAAACAAAATAATAAATAATTAACAAATTCAAGAGACAAGGCATTTTTTGATGACTAGGTAGGTTTTGGAGGAAAGGGTTAAACTATTGGTTTTTTAACAGTCTAAAAAACAATTTGAAAAGAAACAAAGATAGCAAAGATCTTTCCACAAGACTCTACTTGCACTGTGAGTTGGAAAGGTTATAATACAGATTTTCTTTTCTGCTCATCCAAATTGAGGAGCAGAGAGCATTGCCATATTAATACAATGACTATTCAGATTCATTACAGATCTTCTTTTCCGGTTAACCATAAAAGTTTTGGCCTTCACTGCAACTACCTGAGCTTTATGTGATGTACTGTGAATTTATAATTTGTGAACTGCTGCACATAATTGGGATCATCAAAACTTAAAAATGTCTGATGCATTTCAGAAAAGCTGTTTTTTTAATCTTTTTTTTTAATTGCGTTCAAGAGAGGTTCATAGAAGCTAGATCTCAGTCTGTTTTTTTCAAACTTGTTAACATCACGTCTGCAGCTGTATTTTGCTTAAGACATTAGTATGCTAAAAGTAAGGGATGCTTCCGGGTAACAGTATAAAAGTAGGTCAATATACAAAGACATCCTCTCAGTGACAGTTTTGTGTCTTAAAGTAATAGAGCATTTTCTGTTTTGAATTCTAATATTGAATTTTCAGGTAAAGATGAAATTAATACATGATCCTTCAGCATTCAGAAGAAGTTCTCTTAATCTAAATCTGCCAATGGACATTTCAGTTCTAGGTAATATCTATTCTAAAAGTTCAGAGTTAGTGGGATCACTGAACAGTCTTATTCCTTCTTTCTTTTTAAGGGAAGTTCTTGCACCTTTGCATTGTAGTAAATGGTGTTATCTCTACAACATCAAAGAGTTGAAAATGACAAGTTTAACTATCTCTGCAAGATACTGTCAGAAGTACAACTGTTGGGCAATTAATGAGTAAGTTAGTATTCATTAATGTAGACTCCTATAGGTGTTGGAAAAGGAAATGTGATCCCAGTTGATGAATCTCTTCTTAAAGCCTGCAATAGTTTCAGTTATACGAATGCTTAAGAACTGAGGCCAATTGAGAAACAAGTGGTTAATTTACTTGCTTATTAAAGAATGTTGAGTTTTATTTGACTTTTTATTGTATATTTGCTAAAAATTTGCAATGCCATCACTTCTCAGCACCTATGGCTTATTTGTAAGCATTACTAATGGATCAGATTTTGAATTTGTTGACTGAAAATATTCATTTCAATTATACATTACACTGCTCAAGCCTGTTGGTATTGTTCTTGCTTTCTGCCTGTGACCAAACTTTTTTCATGTTGAACAATGAATAATGAATGACAGGCACAAGTCCAAGATTCTAATCACTAACAGAAAAATAACACTGCAACGTTGAAGGGATTCACAGATATTTGCATACAATAGACTCTAGTCACAGTGACATTTATGCACAATGGACCACATGACCCCACAAAAAGCCACAAAGTTAGGACAGCACTGCGTATTATGGGAAAACTACAGTCTCAGCTCTTTCTCAGGGAAAACAAGTTTCCTGATATTTCTATACTCTGCTTGGCCACTTCACCCACTTTTGGGGTGTTTTCAGATCAGTGAATACTATGAATGAAAATATCAGTAGTACAACACCATTCTTCCTTCAAAACTCTCATTAATAAGAGGTTTTCTTGCACAGCAGGAGAAAATTAAGATCTCGGGAAAGCGCTGTTGTCATTTTCATGGTTATTTTTTACGTTGCGTCTGGGTCATACAACTAGCACGATCTGTTTTCATTCATTATCTGTAGTACAGTAAGTTCTCAGGGCTGAAACAGAGCATGATCCCACTGTGCTAGGCATAGCACAGACACAGAAGACAATTGTTTCACTGCAGAGCTTACAATATAAAGGGGAATGTAATTGTTAAAAAAACCTCACCAAAGTACAATACAGCCATGCTTGGCAAAATGAAGTAACAAAGACTCTTAGGAGCTCAGGCAGCATAAAGTCATGGAGACATCAACTTTTGAGTTCTTCTGTGATCTATTAAGCTGCAACAGTTTTGATTTTAATTTCCTACTTTAGAAAAAAATGTAGAAAGAAAGAAAGAAAGAAAGAAAGAAAGAAAGAAAGAAAGAAAGAAAGAAACCATACAAAAGTACATAATGCAGTGGTCCTTTTTTAAAAAAAAAACCAACAGACAGACGTCAGCTGGAGCACTGAGTGGGCTCCCTCACTCCTGGGCACAGGAAAGCCACTGACCACTTAGACAGAGTCCAGTAATGAGCATTCAGACTGAAAAAACTTCTAGAAAACATTTTTAATAAAAGCTGATTGTTTAAATTAATGCTGATGATCATTTGTACTGTCAAGACATGAGGAACTCCTTTGTGATACACACACCAGCTAACATACCTTTGCCTCGTATAATGACCTCCCTGGACTGAGAAAGTATAGCAACAAAATGAATACACAGAAAAGGAAGCGAGGAGGGCAGGAAGGCAGCGCACTGTTTGTTTCAAGAAGAGAAGAAATAGGTAAAACATGGTGTTGCGAAATCCCAGTGGCTCAGCTTGCCTGCCTGAACGTGTTGGGTCTGGCTGAGATGGAGTTCGCTTTCCCCACAGCAGCCCCCATAGTGCTGTGCTGTGGACTGGTGGCTGGGAAGATGTTGATAACACACCAGTGTTTGGGGTCCTGCTGAGCAGTGCTGGCACAGCACCAAGGCTGTCTCTCCAGCATCCCCCCACGTACACACCAGTAGGCTGCGGGTGGGAAAGGTTTTGGGAGGGGACACAGCCAGGACAGCTGACCCCCACTGGCCAAAGGGATATTCCATGCCATATGACATCGCTCAGAAATAAAAGCCAAGAGAAAGCAGGAGGAAGTGGGGACATTTGTTATTTTTACTATGTTTGTTTTCCAGAGCAACCACTATGTGTACCAAAGCCCTGCTTCGCAGGAAGTGGCTGGACATCACCTGCTGATGGGAAATAGGGAATAAATCATTCGGTTTTCCTTTGCTTCCTCATACAACCTTTGCTTTTGCTTTATTAAATTGCCTTTATCTTGAACCATGAATGTTTCTTTTCCATCTTTTCTCCCCTCCCTGTCCTGCTGAGGAGGGCAGTGATAGATTGGCTTTGGTGGGTACCTGGCCTACAACCAAGGTCAACCCACCACAGGGAGGAACACAGGAACAGGCTCTGGAGACAAGAAGCCAGACTAAATCTTCACAAAAAATGCATTGAACTGTGATGTCACAAGAGGTGAAACTGGAAAAAGATTAAGAAGCAAAGGCTAAGAGTAAAGTGGTTTTCTTGCATGCTGTCCATTGATGAGAACATACTCCGGTGAACTGAAAATCTGTGAACTCCGAATGTTTTTTCCTGTAGAATTGTGTATGTCTAATGTCGAATCAGTCAGCAATAACTGATCAATAGTATAAATGCAGTAAATAAGATAATTAGGTTGTTAGCAAAGCCAAGCTTCTTTTTGACAATGGAAGAAGGGGATCCATGTGAGCAGAATATAAATAGTTTAGCATTTGGGCAGTATCATGTAAGGCTGAAAGACTTCTTCCCTGAAGCTTTTGCTGAGCATGGCCTTGCGTGAATTACAGGAAACAACACTGGAAGGGATCTTGGGCAGTCTCTTAAATTTTCATCTGTCATGCCCAATAGCATGGTTCACAATATCACATTCCTCAGAGAGATTGGTTTAATCTGAACAGTTTAGTTACTTCCCCTTTGCAAAAATCTTTAAATATTTTCAGACTGTAGTAAAGTCTCTCAAATTAGTCCCTTCTGCATATTAAACAAATCTACTTCCTTCAATCTTTGCCTACAAGTTTTGTTTTCCTGATTTTTATGACCATGTCCTCTGAAATTTCATCTACCTTTTCCGTGTTTGTCTTGACCTGCAATACCCCACCCACATGGCCACAACACTTCAGTTGAGGTGTTATTTACTGCTGATTAGAATGAAAGAAATATTAAATGGCCTCAACACTACTTCCTATTTATATAGCCTGTTAACACTCCTTTTTTTTTTTTTTTTGTTCCTGGAGGACTGTGGCTTTTTCCCTGTCTTGTTTTTTGTGCCATTGATTATTCCTACACATATCTAACATAGTCTGCTTTTCTGTGTTGAATAGCGTCCTACTTTTTAAGAACAGTTTTCAAATGTGTTGAGATAATTTTGAATTCTAAACCTCTCCTCCAAAGTGCCTATGGGCCCTCCCAACCTGAAGTTGTCTGCAGATTTAATAAGCAAACTCTCAATTTCTCCACCCAAGACTTTAATGAAAATATTGCATGGACTCAGGACAGAGCTCCATGGAACTCTACTCAATATGAAAACTTTCCACTCTGACAGCTGACTATTGACAGCTGCTCTCTGATGACCTAAATAATTTCATTTTAGACAAATTATCAGTCTGACCAGTGTAGGAAGAATTATTGAGCAGATGTTGTGAGGGAGATACTAGCCTAAAATTTTAGCTATATGGGAATAGTGTTTTAAAAAGGAAAACTAGCTGTTATTTATAATGTTCTTCTGTAATTCTTATTTTACATCTCTAAGGTATCTTATTTGTGTTACAGTTAGTAAATAGCACTCTGAAATATAGCACCTGAAATGCCATTAAACCACCTTATTCTTTATGCATTTGTACATTGTACACACATTTGTACACACTCCCAGACTTTTTTGATTAATGACCCTTTCTTTGGTGGGCACACCTCTCTGAGAACGGAGCTGCTGGCTCTCCTGTTACTGTTCTATCAGACCTACCTCCTGTGCCACAGGGTGCAATTCCCGCAGGTCACTGGGAAGGTGGCAATAAGATTATGCACTAGGAACTGCACTTTTTGAGACTACATAGCCACAGACCTTACCTGACCCTCTAACTCATAAGGGAATCTCTCCGCCTTGTTGTAGTTTGACAAACTGGAGGAGACAAATTGGATGAACACACAAAAAAAGGAAGGACACAAAACCAATGGACACAAAAAAGCCTGACTGAAAGTCATTCAGTATCCGTAGAGGATGCTCAGCCCCAGAAGGCGCTACTTTCCATAAATCCCAAAGCTGAGTGCTGCTGGCTACCCCTGTCCTCCCCAGTCCAACAGCCCACTCAGAATGGCAGAACTCTGAACTTCAAAACTTTGATCAAGATGCACAGAAAAGGCCCACAGGAAAATGCAACTCAGAAAATTTAATTTTTTGGAGCATGTATTAGCCCTCTGTGAGGTTTTTGTTCCCCCTTAGGAGATCAGGATTCAGGCTAATCAAATTACAAGTCCAACTCAGCTGTTTCTATTTTTCCTTCATATGGCTTCCTTCACTACAACATCTGATAAGCAGATAGCATTTTTTTACCCATCTGACACTACTCCTCTGAGATAAAACAGTGCTGTTGTTCCCACTAACAGATGGGAACTGCGATAACTATCTGAAAATGGGGTTAGGTGTTGCAGTGCTGAAAGCCACAAGGCTCTTGCAAGTTGCCTGGATCCCAGACAGGAATTTGCTGCTCAGAAGTGGGTGAGCAGTGTGTGGGGAAAGTCAAGCACCTCCAGATAGGGTTGACAAAACCCATTATGCCGAATACGGGAGCAGCAGAAGACAGCCATTAGGAAATGCTAAAGAGAAAGGTTTATCTAAACTCCAACTCTTTCTGGAGCTTTGATGCCTAACTCCAGGCTCAGGGCAAGGACTCAAAGTCCCTCCAAACTAAAGTATCTATGTCAGAATAGCATTTAAGATCTGGAACTCTCTTTCAAGGGATGATCCCATCCTGCAGATAAGAACTGGATGACATGGATGTGTGTCCTCCTTGACCAAGGGACCCCAGGGATCTGGGATGAACACCTGCCAGAGCAGGACCGTAGGGGCCTGGAAAACTTCATAATTAAAATCTGCACTTCTGAGGGTTTATCTAAATGTTTTGTGACTCACACTCTTAAACAAATATTGGGGCTTAAAGAACCTTATATTAGTGGCAGTGGCATTGATATAACTCAAGGTTTCTCAGCATAAGTGACTAGCCCAAAGCCACACAGCACAACCTAGAAAGGATTGAAGTGAGTGTTGTAAAACCAGCAACAGTGCCCCATCCTGTCTGACAGCAGTCACCACCAGACAGCTCTTTCTGGGAACCTTGTAAGAGCCATCACACACATAGTGCCTCTCAAGTCAACAGCGTAGGTGCAAAGGACTGCCTACAGCCAGATAGGGCCCCAGTCTGCAGGGCACCAAGCTTTCCTCCAGAGATGGAGGCAACTGGAAGAATTACACAGGCCTTCTTTTGTACAATTGCTCTCTGCTAATGGGGTTGGTTTGCTTCCAGGTGCTTTCCACTTTAAGACTTATTGACTAAACAAAATGTACATACATGAAACATTATGGTGAACAGTATCAGTACAGTTCATGCAGCACCAATTAATGTGAGCATAGCACCTGCAATGGACGGTTTAATGTTGGCTGCAGATAGACACACCTCTGGAAGCTCATAGTGGTGATTTATCTTCAGGTAATTCCTTTCCTTAATTACCAGTATAAAGTACAGTAAGACATATGAAAGTACTTCTCATGTTCAAATAGATTCCTGGTGGCTAGATGAAGGTTAAAACTCCTGTTGGCTAATTGCCTCAATTTAATACCGTTAGCAGATGCATTTATAGTTTTAAAACCCTTTTTATGATGTCTAAGTAATTGCATCAATTTGGCAACCATCTACTTAATTTTAAACAGCTTTAACAGAATGCCTACAGTTGAAAACAATTCTTGTCAATGCTACATAAATTGGCTCATTTTAACTGTTGGGTGTTGTGTTTTTTTTTTGTGAAAGAAGGCAATTTGAACAATTACTCTGCATTGAAAACAGCTTTTGTCACTGCTAAATTGAGTCACTTGAACTGTTATTTACATGTGCTATAAAATTTTATTTACTGTCAAAGGACTTTTCTTGCAATTGAATTTTCATTGTAACTCAGATTTTGTTTAGAGTGAAATGGTTAATTTATTGCCTTTTTTTTATGCATTCCTAGTTGGCAGCAAAGTGATTAGAAACAAGGGTGTTTTTAACAAAATTAATCTCCACCCAGCACTACTCAGGTAAAAATCATTACCATTATTCACTTCCAGAAGTAAAAGGACATTTTTTGACAGGTGGAAGAGTCACTGATTGAGTTTTCATCATCTTCCATCTCAAAGACCAACTCTCCTCAGCACTTTGTAGCCATTTCCTTTTAAAAGCCCTTATACTCACTGGTTTTGACGGTTTTTTATTATTGACAGAACTGCCAGGGTAGCTGTAGATGCAGCAATTAATCCCAGACAAGATGCAAAATATCCACTGCTCATTAGCAACTAGCTAGTCCATGAGAAAAGACACCCCCATCAGTACTGACATCAGTTGTGTCACTGATATATCGTCACAGATGAATTCAGGTGTTCGTCAAAAGTGCCAGCTTGCCAGCTTTGGTGCGTAAAGTCTTATTAGAGCAGAAAAAGATGTGACACCGGCTGTTTTCCCTGCGCTGCCCTTTCAGCCTGGCTCGTGGATCAGTGGAGAGCTCACCTGAGATGAGCGGGGTGTCCTCTGACCGCTTGCAAGGTCCTCTGACAGAAGGAATCGGCTCGTGTCAGTCACGGTGGGGCTGTGCTCATGGGCTTGCGCACGGTAGGAATGGACATCTGTCTGATGAGTAGTTATCTTGTCTGACTTCAGAGCTGGAGTTGAATTGGTAATTCAGAAGCGAAAGGTCTTACTAAAGAGAGGGAATGCTGTAGTTGCCTGTTTAAAATACCGGCTAGCCTCCGTGTCCACAGGCATGCAAAACGATCGAACTTGGATCAGCGAAGCAGTTGGGACTTCATGTGGATTTCAGCACCTTTGCACTCGCTACAATGAGGACTTCTTTGCTTGTCCTGGAAGGCAATGGAAAGGAAGCTTGACTGTGGCTAGTGGGCTAGTGGGTGGATTTAGTGACTTCTCTAGATCCCCTTCAATCTGATTTTCTCTGATAATTCTTCAGATTATTCAACCTCCCTGTCTTCTGTAACTTTTCCTCAGTCCTAGGAGTGCTTTACCCCATTTGTCCGGACTGCGCTGTGAGCCCACCCAGCCTGCACATGCTCTGCCACTTCTGCTTCTGGTTGACAGTTTCTTGGTTTGTTTCTGGCAGATCCGCACACTGTGTCATTGATTTTCTGATCACACACACATTCTTCTTGCTCATATTATAGGTGCAGCTTGTGGAGGGTATTGTCAAGGTCCTTTGTCCTCATCTTCTTGAAGCTGCTGTCTCAGGGTTTCGCTGCAAATGAAGTACAGATCTCTGTTTGTTTTCTTCAATGCTGTTGTATGAATGATTCTCTTGTGCTAATGGCAGAACTGTCACAGGCAGAAGAATCTGTTGTGTTTACTCAACAGTAGCAGTAGCAAATTGCTATTATTCGGGACAGTTTTACATCTCTTTAATGCCATTATCCATTTTGCTACCAGAATCCCAAATGTTTTTCCTCTGGGTTCCAAGGACTTCTTTGACTTTCTTTGACTTTTTTTTTTTTCTGTGTTTTTGCAACTGTGGCAGCAGAAGAGCCAGATGTCATCTCTTCCTTTCAGTTGAAAGAACTACAGCTTTTCCCTCTGTGCCTGCCCATGCACACTCACTGTGTAAGCATTCAGACAGGTATGCTTAATTTTTACAAAATAATGACTTACTTTGCACATTTGGCAATTTTCCAGTGAGTCAGACTGATATAAGTTGGGTTGGTTTGTTGGTTTTTTGTTTGTTTTTTTTTTTAAATCTCTGCTTATTACCAGGTCATAACTCAGTCTTAACTGTATTATACATTAAAAAAACCACTCTCTTCATAGCCTTCCACTGAAGCCACCCCACACCAAGCAGTGAAGCTAGTTGGCATGGTAAACCAGTCCATTAATTATGAGTCCTTAAAATGTTTTGCAGTTCTAGACTTCTTCCTAATTTGCTGAAAATGCGGTGCACATTTGGGAAGCCTTCCTACACATCACAAATCTGCTATCTGTCACGGGGTACCACATAGCCCATCTGCGTGTCTCGAGTATACAGACTCACGGTACATACCCTTCAACACTGGTCTCAGCCAGAGGCTGATTAACCTCCCATCTGGTGTTAGACAGAGGGCCCTCAGCTGAAGTCTCTAGGGGACGATAATGATGATTTTACCTTCCAAAATCTAAAAGATGTTTTCATTTAATATGAGAATAAAAGAAAACCTTTCAAATATTTTGCTAAAAAGAGAATTGTACTGAACTATCCCTAGAGGTGGACTATGGCAGGCACAGTCATATAGCCATAATATTGACTCAAAGTAATCTTCCTTTTACTGCCCTCATCATTTTCAACCAGGGAGGCTAGGAAATTACAGGAATTCTCCCATGTCTTCCCCTAATGCCCAAATCACCAACCACAGGGTCTCTCAGAAAATTTTTTAATGCAATTCTAAACTTCCATGAAATATTCTGGCTTAAATGAAACATACTTTGGAGACATTTTATCTAGCAAAAATGTTCTGAACTGCTCTGCTCACCTGGCACCCCCATAACCAGAGCCCATTCAAGTGAGGAGGCTCCCCTTCCTCTTTCAAATGAGCAATATTATTTCCGAAATTCAAGAAACTCCCCTAGCCACCCTGGTGCTAGTTACCAGCTCCTCTGTGTCATGCCCTCTGTTTCCAGCCAAGCACTTACAAAAGCTATCAATGCTCCTTTACTCCAGTCTAATAACCTGTGACTATGTTTGGCCCTATCTGGATGCAGGCAGGACAAGACACTCAGACAACTTTAGTAGCACAGAAGGATAATGTGCAGCTCTCTGTGGATATTGTGCAGACATCCCTTTCTGTCCTCCTGGCCTTCTGCACTGTTAATGCTATCAGCATGATGCCTCTGCCTGGCATGAGAATGATTAGCCAGTCCAGTCATCACAGGCCATTCCCAGTGCACTGTACATAAAGGTCCTCTAAAAATAGTATGTGCTCCCATAAGCAAAGACTGAATCATGGCATTCCTGAACAACTGGGAGTGTGCAGGCATCCTTGACGCTAGCCACTTTGGAGTGCTTAGTTTCATTGCTTATCACTATTAGAGTGTTTCTTTGTCTTATATCATTAGATCTAATTTGGATGAGACCCCTGAGGGCTGGTTTGGGGGTTTTATTTTTTGTGAGATGCTGTGGTTATTTAAACATCTTTAAATCTTTAGTGAAATGGTGTTTTAGCTTTTGCAGCAGGTGCATCAATTTCAATCTTGGCAATTAAGCGTGGAACCCTTGTCAGACTCATGAGGCTGCATTTCAAAAACAGCAGATAGCTGAAAGATGGGAAATGAAAGACTTTGATTATTGAATGGCCTCTCTGTGCGCATTTCCATTTGTAGCATCTATATTTGAAAGCCACTTCAGTCAAACAGGTAATCTAAGAATATACTGGAAAATTCAGATAGGGACCAAAAAGCCCTAAGTAAAGGGCAAAGAAGTTACAGAAATAGAAGTCCTCTCTATGTCCTTGTCATAGCCTCCTTAAATGGTAAATGCTTTTACATCTGCATGAATGGATTTTAATTAAATGTATTCATAAATAGAATACTGAGATGACACATCTTGTTGCAAATACAATCTGTCAGCAAACAGCATCTGGAAGAGATGGTGCTCTGTCAGCTAATGCAGATAGAGGAAGTCTGAGCCTGTTCCCCTGTGAAGATGAGAGGAGTGTTACCTCTGTTAACTGAAGATGATCCACGCGGTCTTTTATTTCTCCAAGTTACACTGAAGGACCAAATCTCTGATCTATAGCCAGGCTGACTGGATTTCATTAACAAATTTCTGATACCCCAATGATTCTATGATTCTACATTTGAAAACTATTCTGAGACTGTCCATCTATCCACACACATCAGCTGAGCTAGGAAGCCTATCCCCCCTTCATCGCTTGCTGGAAATGCCTTCATGGCAAATAAAAGAAGATGCAGATATATGCCAACAAAAATATCATGTGGGCATCTGTTGTGGGCCTACTTGCGTTTTAACATCACGGACACCTGTTAAAGAATAGGATCATTTTGAATAATAAATTTGAACAAACAAAGGATGGCAGACAAGAAGGATGGGCCGTGTGCCAGAGCCATCACTGACTGACACGCTGTGCACACACAGCCACCTGCCACATAAGATGCTGTGGTTTTAAACTATGCCAAAAATGCGGCTATTTTCAATAGTAGGGGTTTTTACAGTCTTTCACGCAATAATACTTCTTTGACTGACTACTTTAAGTCATCTCCAAAATGTAATACGAAGCACTGCAGGCCATTCACTCAAGTGACACATTCCATTGAGATTTTCCCTCAGTTTACATGCCCGAGACAAAGTCAGTTTAGATGTTAGCAGGCGGTAGGTGTCCCCCTTGGTACCTGGTCGCAGCAGATCTCGCGGACTAAGGTCTCTGAGCTCTACTGTCCTGTAATAATAGCACTCACCACATCTGCATGGGTATGGAAGAAGGGGAGAAAAGCACAAACCTGGGCCCAGCAGGGATCTGGCAGCTTTTTGTGTAAAATACTAAGCAATGAATAGTGGCACAAGGGTTTTGAAGATTACTTTGTGAATAAAACCACTGCAGCTTTTGGTTGGTATATTTAATTACAACAAAGTGACACAGGCAGTAGGTATACATTTTCCAGGAGAGAGCTATTTACTAGGCACACCAACTGTTTCGTGTTATACTAAATCTGAGGGGAAGTTGTCTAGACTCAGCACTGCATTCTTCCATTCATTAAGACAAAGCAAAGCCCTTCCTGAAGCCTGACTACCTTTCAGCAGTTCTTTTCTTCCTAAGACAGGGAGTTCACTTATCATCAGTGCATTCACCTCTTCGTAAAAACAGTCACTCTTTCCTAAACCCTTTTGGACTCTACTCAACTGCCTATCTTCTCTGAATGTCTTTCCTAACAAAACAAAACAACAACAAAAATTAATTTTTGTCAGCTTGAATACACCATACATCCAGGCCTTGAAAAGATTGCCATGTGTTTTTGTAAGCGTACACAGACTAATAAAAGCCAAAGCCAAATACACAGGGAAGGGATGGGAGATCCCATTCTGTCATCAGTGTTGGGAGAGAGATAAAACATAAACCCAGAGACTGTGATGTATTTTAATGAAGAACGTTTCTTAACAGCTATAACGTTTGACCTTTAGCCCTTTATTAGTCTTTTATTATCCATCTGGAGTGCTAATTACCTGTAACATTACCTTGAGTCATAAATAATTCCAGCTCATTTGTCTCTGTCTCAGATCATATTTTTAAACAAAAAGGAGCAGAAAAAAGCAAAACCAGGAACCCTGAGCATTATTTCATGAATGAGGTTATGTGCAGGTATGTTGTGTCCATCCTTGCAGTCTGGCACAGAGCAAGATAGTGCAAGAGTAAAATGCAAGAGTATGTGCTGTAACTTTGATGTATGTTACTGCTTGGGCCCTGCAATGCAGAGCTACTGACCACATGGTCAGTAGCTGAATTCAGCTAAAAAATCAGTATTTATGTGAACGGAGCCACAGAATGTGTACTCTTATTCCTAGATATCTAGGCTTATCCACGGGGAACTAGCATCCTTCTATACTCTTTGTTCATCTGGTGAGCTGCCAATTAGGCTTCTGGTTCCTATTAACAATTGCTAAGTGGCATGTGTGATGTTTCTCACGGAAAAGATTGCCGCAAATACAGCCTGAATAGAGGGGTTCCTTTCCACAAATTTTCCATTTCATCAGTAGCCACAGATTTGCAATTATATTCCTATTATGTTCCATTAAAGGCACAGAAAAGATGTAGCTGGACAAAACTGCTTTGGTCATTGGGACTAACAGCCCAGATGAGCTGGGGATGTGAAGGGGTTCAGTCTCTCTACTGTAGACACCAGCACAATCACATCAGTTTCTTGGTATTTACAAAACTACACAGCTTCCATGCAGTGTTGTCATTTCCATTTCACAGGTAGACAACATGACCACAGTGAACCTTAACTGGATTGCACCCAACCCCAAACTTATGTCCAAACTAAGTGCATCTTAAAATCAGGCAACTGTCCTCTTAAGGACAGAAAAACATGTCCAACTGCTTTAAATGCACAACAGAAAGAACAAGACAGATCTGAACACCTCCAGAGAGCAATTCAGAGTGCCTAAACTAGGAGTTTGCATCTCTCAACTTCTCAGTGTACGTAAAGACTCAAAGTGCCACTTGTCCCTGCACGGCTGAGCTGGCAGCCAGCTAGAGCCGATCAATAGCAAACACTGAGCACAGTCCCTCAGCCCTTCTCTCACCGTATGAAATGCAACAGTGCTGCTGTCTGTCTTCCTGCACGGTAGCCTACTGTCCAGGGACCCTTGCCAAGCAAAGGTAAGCCCTAAATCTGGGCTGCCCACAGCCTGGAAGAGTTCCTGCCCAAGGTCCCTGGTCTGGGGAGCGTACCCATACATCAGAAGATGAGGCATTCGTGGTGGGAACACTCCTCTGTCTGCCTGCTCAGTCCAAATCACAGTAAAGCTGGGGAACATAAGACTTGGGCTGAGGGGATGGCAGCTTGAGAGATTTTTACTTGATTTTTACTAGAGGATTATGTTCTTATTAGAAGATGGCAGTCATGTGATGTCTTGCACGCTTTGGGTTATTTCTGCTTTTGTCCTACAGGTGTCAGATACACAAACACTCGTATGGGTAGGTATGGCTGATCTACAAGCACATGCATGAAGTAACCTTATGCATCCAACTGCTTCTGCCTGATCGTTGGATAACATGACTCTCCTCGACATACACCACCACTTTGTATATTTGCAGTATCTGGGTCTGTGTGTCTAAAAAACATCGGTCTTTGTCTCTGCTGTGGTACAGCAAGACCAGTAAGGACATAAAGATCTGATGGCACTATAGAAACCTTGGTTTGACAAGCAACAGTAGATGACGTTAAGGCCTCTCTCACATGACTTTAAATTTCGCTGTACTGACAGCTATTATAAAACTAGTGCGAGGAGATGCTGTTTTTCCTTTTGCGAACATTGTGGTTCTCCTGCTGAAGGGATTACCCCAATAAATGGGCGCATAAAGGAAACCACTATGTCATTCCTTTTTTCCAGACTACGGTAGCATTGTTTTCTTCCCTTTACTACACAGCAGAGAGCAATTCATCTCTTTCAGAGGCTATACTGGTTTTGGTTTTTTACACACTGTATTGCCACAGGACTGCCATTTTAGCAGAGGATGGTCTCTGTTTAACCTGTAGCTATAATGCCTCTTTGGAAATATTTCCTTCATGCAACACAGTGCTTGACTAGGCGCTTTAGAAGCTCCACTGAATAGGGAATTGAAAATAAAACCATTTTGATAAAGCAAACAGTTACTTTCTTATGAACACTGACATTAAACAAAGGGGTGAAAAAACATCCCAGCTGTGATTAGCATCACTGGCTTCTCAGAAAAGGCAGAAAAGTTAATTTCTCACTCAGAACTTTAGAATATCGTGTTCTGTCTGTTGGTACTCCACTGCCAATTCATCTGGGCCAAACCCAACAGTGGAATACACTGTATCTTATAGATTGGAGCTCAAGTTATTGGAAAGTTATAGGAAGACTCAGGTCCTATCTGTTAACCTTAATTGTTCTACAAAATATGTTGTTGTAATATTAGATTATATGAATTAGTTGTAAGTAGTGGTTTAGGTTTTGTCTCAACGCACACAGCCTGATGTGCAGATTAATGAAAAAGGGGGCATGATGATACTTCAATACAAGTCAAAATTTCAGCAGTGTTTCTGGCACTGACAGGCTATCTGATTTTATCTCATAGGCTGATGACTGGATATATCCACCAAGAGAATATTTTTTTCCCAGTTAATTAGCTGTAGAAAACAGGAAACATATTTTAATATATATGAAAGACTAACCGAAGATGTTTCCCAGATGGAAGCTTCTCAAATTCTCTGATGTCTCTTAGTTATTGGCAACTTGTCCATTTTCCATTTTAGAACAATTTCACGTCTTCCCACCCACAGCAAAGAATTGATCTCATTTTGACACAGATTATTAAAGACGTTGTGGATGAAATCCTGGCCTTATTGAAGTCAGCAGGCGTTTTGCCAGTGATTTAAGCAGAGTCAGGATATTACCTGGCTGTCTGTAATGCCTGGAGCTTTATAGTAAAGCTAAAGTTGTTCATCTCTTCCATCAGAGATAAATCTGCTTCCCTACTCAACAGTCCCCATTTTTGAACCATGCAGTAGTAGCTTTTGAGATAAAGGGGAGAGATGTACAGGTTTTTGAGGGCCCTCCCACAACACACCACTTGTTTGTGGAACTTAACCTTACAAGGCTTTGCTGAACTTAAGGAAATTACTGAACAGTTATAAAGTTGATATGAATGTCCATAATAATTTTAGTTAAATAAGAAAAGTTTGGAAGAATCTAAGCTTTCAGGCTGTGGATTACAAAGAATATTGGCAAGGGTTATTTGATCACAGTATAATGCTGGGTTTCATTGCATCTTCTTGAGATTCTGTGCAACTGGGAGGATTGTAAGCAACTGGAAAAAGTATTAGAATCTAAATCTGCAACAATTATTCACCTATATCCTTATTGTTTTTACTTACCCTTTGAAATTTAATATCCTTCACTGGTTTCTCAAGAAAACACATTGAAAACACATAGATTTGAAATATGTACTGGTATCCTGAAACACGATAATGACACAGTTGCCATTATTATTCCTAATAATCTATTTTTTATTTCTACTCCGACAAAAACATGAGATGCAAAAGCTCTTGGCCTGTAGGGGATTGCCAAGCAGAGGCAGTTGAAAAATGGTTTACTTAAGTAACGAAAGAAAATACTCCTAAGATAGCATAGTTCCCTCCCGCTTTCAGTGTCTCAATAAAACTTGGAGAAGACTTGTAGAAAGAGACACTGAGACTAGGTAACTTTCAAGACTGTCTGAATATAATTTAGTAGTTCCCTCTGTCATGTTTACACCTGCAAACCTGGCTCAGGGATATGTATATGCAGATAACAGAGTGCTAATGTTTTCTTTCGGTATAAAGCTGAATGCCCACTCGGAACGGTCACAGGACACATTAATCAGTACCAGAATGGCTGTTCATCCCAGCTAGCATCTTACATGTAATTCCATGGCCACACTGACAGTGGTGCGTCTCAGAAGCGGCTACTGCACATGAACAGATAAATCACCCCGTTCCCTCCATCTGTGCAGGCAGGCAGTTGTTGCTATGCCATATGTTCAAAGATTCTGGCTGGATTTTGCAGTCATATAACCACCCTGTGCACATACAGGGTACCTGTCTGGGATGATGGAGATCCCTCCAGAAGCACTGTGCCCATGGCCTCCAAAATCCTGAATGCAATCCTGGCAGCTATTCAGAGAATTTGCAGTTCTCTGTGGGTAGTGGAAAAAAAAAAAAAAACAAACAAACAAAAAAAAATCACCAAAAAAAAAAAAAACAAACAAACAAAAAAAAATCACCAAAAAAAAAAAAAACAAACAAACAAAAAAAAATCACCAAAAAAAAAAAACAAAAACAAAACAAAACACAAAACCAAACCTGAAATCAAATAACTGAGATGCTGGGGTAGGAAGCTGAAATTTAAAAAAAGAAATGGATTTTAACAGAAAAATGAAACTTTGTCCAACTTGTTTCCCACTAAGAGATGTCAATTTCATCACGATACAACAGTCAGAGGGGAGGTTGTTAGCTTCAGTACAGCAGTGATTATGGTCTGTAAAACGGCAATAAAGAAGATACCCAACACTTTTTATTTGTGTTTGTCCAAATTTATCCAAAATGTGCTTTTGGTATTCTAAATAAATGATTAACTGCTTTGTCTGAAACGGCATGAGCAGAGATGCTATTGATCCATCTCAAGCCTGTGGGCTCTTTCATCCCATCATGCCTGAAGTGCCAGCAGGATCCGCCTGGTACCTGCTCTATAAAGTCTGCCTCACAATCAATTACATCCCACACCAAACTTGTGTGTCACTGTCACACTGCTGACAAAGTCAGCACTATTGAAACCTGTTCCTTGTCCCCTTCTCTGAGTATTGCATGATCCTAGTTCCTGTTGCAAGAAGCGACAACTTGCATTTTATAAAGGTGTTTGCTAAAAGCCACCATTCTAAGATTATGTATAAAAATAGGAAGGAATTGTGAAGAATTTACAAAGTCCCTGTCTTCATTGCTTCTACCCAGTTCAGTTAAGATAGAAATAGACTTTCCATAGAGTACAAAGAGTTCAGCTTTAACTCTGTTTCTCCCAAATTTTAAATACAGAAATACAGCATGACAGTTTCTGTACTTTTCACTGAAAAGGCAGCATTTCAGCAAACTTACTGGTCTGTCCAATAATGGACGTAGCGTGCACTCTAACAAACTGCCAAGCCCAGCCCAGGAAAGCCTACAGGAAAAGAAAAAAAATGTAGCCACAGGCATTACCGGAGATTTATGTTGTTTTAAATAGATTTATCTTGTTGCAATACCTGAAATTCAGCTCAGGATCTTTCACAAGCACAAAGGCAATGGTAAAGTTCACTACTGGTCTCTGGGGAGAATGATGAAGGTACATCAGCTGGTGGCAAACAGAACAAGTGAATGATACCCCTCAGTAAGTTTGCAGACGACACCAAGTTGGGGGGAAGTGTCGATCTGCCGGAGGGTAGGATGGCTCTGCAGAGGGACCTGGACAGGTTGGATCGCTGGGCAGAGGCCAACGGGATGAGGTTTAATGTGGCAAAGTGCCGGGTCCTGCACTTTGGCCACAACAACCCCAGGCAGCGCTACAGGCTGGGAGCGGGGTGGCTGGAAAGCTGTGTAGAGGAAAAGGACCTGGGAGTGCTGATTGATGCTCGCCTGGACATGAGCCGGCAGTGTGCCCAGGTGGCCAAGAAGGCCAACGGCATCCTGGCCTGTATCAGGAATAGTGTAGCCAGCAGGAACAGGGAGGTGATTGTCCCCCTGTACTCAGCCCTGGTGAGGCCGCACCTCGAGTGCTGTGTCCAGTTTTGGGCCCCTCACCACAAGAAAGACATCGAAGCCCTGGAGCGTGTCCAGAGAAGGGCAACGAAACTGGTGAAGGGGCTGGAGCACAGGTCTTATGAGGAGCGGCTGAAGGAACTGGGCTTGTTTAGTCTGGAGAAGAGGAGGCTCAGGGCAGACCTTATTGCCCTCTACAACTACCTGAAAGGGAGTTGTGGTGAGCTGGGGGTTGGCCTCTTCTCGCAGATAACTAGTGACAGGACAAGGGGAAATGGCTGCAAGTTGCGCCAGGGAAGGTTCAGGTTGGAGATGAGGAGAAAATTCTTCTCGGAAAGGGTGGTCGGGCATTGGAACGGGTTGCCCAGGGAGGTGGTGGAGTCACCATCCCTGCGGGTGTTTAAGGAAAGGTTAGATGTGGTACTTAGGGATGTGGTTTAGTGGGTGGGGGGATGGTTGGACTAGATTATCCTTGAGGTCACTTCCAACCTTAATGATTCTATTCTATTCTATTCGATTCTATTCTATTCTATTCTATTCTATTCTATTCTATTCTATTCTATTCTATTCTATTCTATTCTATAGCCAATTTATCTTTCTGCCACTCAACCCTCCTAGCCTGCAAATATATATATAGCTGTAGTGTCCATCCTAAATGGTGACTGTATTATCAAGACCAGGATGAAGTTTGCTTTGTGTAACTACTGTATTTTGACAGTTATATATCTGTAATAAAGCACCTTACCTTATTTTTCTCCTCCTGAAAGGGGAACAGGGCACACATTGCACTGCTTACTGGTTTTGGTATAGTATATTTACGAGGTGAATTTCTTCCGATTAAGTTTTGCATCACTTTTTTAAAATATTCAGCTTCTAATAGGATATAGAAAAGAAAAACAAACAATAGAACTACCAGTCCATTGACTTATAAAGCAAATTTCATTTCTCTGCGATTGCAAAATAATATCTGCTGAGTTTTCTTTGATCTGCTGTCTCTACGTGTAACCTCAGCTAAAGCAAGCGAATAGTAAAAATATCTTTGGTACATACATATCCCCTTGTTACCCCAAAGCTATCTATTTCAGCAATATCTAGGCCAGCAGTTTAATAAACACAGTAGGGCACAAATGTCGCTAGGTGCCAATGAAAAGTTGTTTCTCCAACAGACAGAACAGAGTTCTTCTTGGCTATATCAACTCCACGTATGCCAAAAGGCTCATCACTTGTTGAAACAAAGACCGAATCAAGTGGATAATACTCAAGGCACTGTCAGAACAGCCCCAAGGGTATAAATAACAGCTTATGCTGACTTGCTGAAACTTCCAAAACCAAATGATGGTTCATTTGTAAAAAACATGTACAATTTATGCACGTGTTTTGGTGGTGTAATCTGTAGATTCTGAAGTCCTTGAGGTAGAGCAGCTTCAGTGTTATTCAACACATGTAAATTTGTAATGTTTCTGTGTCTATGACAATAACCCTATAGATTTAGTGAGATTAATGAATAAGTGCTTTTTTTCCATGGGCTGGTAGGTTGGGTTTTTTCTCACCCAGTCAGTATTTAACAGAAGTCTCTGCAAAAAGACTGGACACAAGCCGATGGAAGAGTTTAGAGGTCTTTACTGTAGACCGTGGAAATATTTGCTTAAAGTATTTTTCACATTCCCAAATCTTTTGTGAACATGGACAAACTCTTCCAGTTTATTCAATAACAGATATCATAAGCCTCTTCAAACATCTAACAGTGTGATTGCCATAACGCTTTGAAACTCTTGCACTTTACATGCCCGCCTCACTCCCTGCTATAGGTCAGCGAGCTTCCCTGCACGCTGCCAGTCACAGGAAGACATATCTACCTCTCCGACTCACACTCACAGAGTAATTTTCAAATCAACCTATGCATTTAACATAAAAGCACGTCCATCACTCTTAAACACACCCCAACCTGAAGCAATGCTCTGGAGAGTCAAGGAGTTGTTAGGTTTCCCAATCTCCTACTTCAAAAGGTGGTAATATATGCAGGGAAGGGATGGCTTGACATTTGAAAGCGATCTTAAAAATAATTTTTCTTCATGGCAGGCTAAGGTGAAAGCAAATAAAAGTGCTTATTTGCTAAACACAAAGCAGAAAACACCATTTGCAGAATACAAAGCCACAAATGTGCAGAAATGAAAATAAATGAGCATTTATTTGTAATAGCTATCCCATACATGTGTAAAGAGCTTAGCAAATTATCTAATGCTGATGTTCTTCACCACAACAGCCCTTCAGATCGTGCTGTGAAAAGCTCGAATTTCAGGCTGAAGCTCATTATTATATCATATGTTTAATTAGAAAGTGCATCAGCTATCATAATATACATATATGTGTGTGTGTGTGTATATGTCTGTGTGTGTACCTGCACATGCATTTTTTATGTATGTTTTGCTGCTTTAGATTGAGAACAGATACAACAGTAACCAACCACTTTGGAACAACATCTGGGGTGAGCTTTTCCCAAACCCTGTCTGAAAGATAAGGGGACAGTGGCCTGGTTTTCCTCCCTTTCCCTTCCTTATGTTTCATTCTTTTCTCAAACAGACCCTGCTCAATATTAATATCTTCAGAGAAATCCACCATCCATCTCAGTTCATCAAGTAGGCTGCTGTTGCAAATTGCCTCTCATCCTCAGAAGCAGCCGATAGTACCATTCCCAGAAGGAAGGAAAAAGCTCTAGGATTAATTACTCTCCAGTTAAGTGCAGAAAACACATTTTCCATGACATATTTATCACCTCACAACATTCAAAAAGGCTAACATCTTGCACTCCAAATGGAAAGCCAAGGACTGTATTCTAAGAAGCCTGGATCTTGTTTCAGATGCTGCAGAGCGGAGATGCTAGGGAAGGACTGCAAGAAGATGGAAGTAGAAAAAAATGTAATTGCATCGTTTCTCAGCAGAGTTTTGTGTGCAATATGGTAGGACAGAAATGAGGGCTTGACTCATGTTTTGCTCAAGTGGATCTCCTTATTCTTTGTAAATGTCACAGCAGAACTGAGTCTTGTGGATGCCCTATTTTCATTAAAAGCTACAGGAATCTTCTCACTGATCTCTGTGAACTTGGGCTGAAGGCTCAGCAGCCCAGCTCTGCCTCACTGTTTCTGTCAGGTTTAAGCCAGGCAGCCAGAGGCTGGCCGAGGAGGCAGTAAAATATTTCACCCGCAACCCAGTCACCTCACAGGCTGGTATATTAAATTTCCACCCATCTCTGTTGAACGCAATACTGAGGCTATGATCTGCAGTGGTTGCAGTGCAGGGCTGCTGCGAGGAGATCAACTCCAGCAGAGACTTGGCGTGAAGAGCTGGGCAAACGAGCTTCCCAGCTACCACAGCTCAAATACCATAAAAAAAAAAATATAAAAATCAGTGAGGATGGAGAGTGAGAGGCCAGGAAGGTGCAGCCCCGTGTGCCCCGGTGCTAGCAGAGCCCTGCATACAGGAGTGGCATCAGAGGAAGGGCAGGATGCGGTATGTGATGCAGACAAATGAGCATCATTAGGGAACAGCACAAAAAAAGGAAGCTAGATGAAAGGGATGAAGGAAACAGTCACATAAATCTTCACTCCCTGTGTGTATCATACTAATTTGCATGGTTGTTATTTTTGTGAGGAGATTTTTTTTTTTCCCGAGGAGTAATCTGTCAGTTTTCATTAGCCCCTGGACCAGCAAACCTCAGCCAGCAATGATGACCTTCAGTTCTCCTCCCCAAAAGTTGCCGTTCCTGCACTTCAGGGTGTACACAGCATGTTTAGCCTTTTACACTGTCTAACAGAGCAGATTTGCGGCACTTGATGCAAAATAAGGGACTTGAGCCTCAGTGTATCTGTGACTCCACTGCCTTAGGTGGCGTTTCACTGATTTGTAACATCTCATCATCAGGCACTGAATTTTATTGCATTAAAAGCTAATGACAAAGATTTTACTGTACCCATTAAAAACCCTCTGTTAAAGACTTAAATTACAACAATTAAATGTAATTAAAACTATCCACTACAAATATCAATACATTTTGTTCTGTACAGTGTGAAAATATCTCTTGCTGTTCCCTCATCTTTCATCTCTTGTTTTAAAGACATTGATCTATTAGTTTAAAGCTCCAGTAAATTGAGAAAGGCTGATGCTCAGACTTCTTACATCTGACTTTTGAGTCTCATTTCTCAACTGTACTGCAGTTATTTTGACAGGTATGCTAGATTTAATTAGGAATCAGTTTTCCAACAGTTCAACTACTGCAGCATTATTTTGTTCGTGTTTCCCTCTTTTATGCTTAGTTTAACATAGACTGAACTATAACTTTGAACTTTGTTTTGGTACATGTAAGGCAGTGTGACAGCTCTGACCTTATTCTCAATGAAAAACTATTAATACAAACCAGTAAGAAAAATCTTAGAAAAACAAAGTCCTTTTGAATGATAATCCCTGCCTTCAATAAATCCTTCCTTGTTCCCCAATTCCTTTAATTTGCCTTTTTCACAGAGGCCTATAAACCCACTTGTAAAATATTTCATGATGATCATATAAACATAAAAGCAAAAAAGGGCTTCAGTGACCTTACTATAATTTGACTTCAAAGAAATACTCTAAAGGAAGTTTTTAAGCAATGAAATTGCAAATGTGTAGAGGATTAATTGCTAATCTCTTCAGAAGTATCTTTAAAATGTAAGATGCTCTTTCTCCATTCCTTTATTTCCAAAACAAAATGTTTTCAGAAAGAATGGTTGGTTCTAGCACCAGAGATCTCTCTGAGTAGTCTTTACTAAATACTGCTTTCTTGAAGCATTATAAGTATTGTTCTACCTCCACTTTCAGGCCATTCAGCTCTGATTTTTGTGTAATTGATGCAAATGAAGCCCATAATAGTGTTTTGCCAAATGCATGAAAAATGGCTTTAGGACTTTCTAGTTACAGGAAAATGAGAATGAAGAAAATTTGAGAAGTTAAAGAAGGCTAAGAACGTATTAGGTGATTTCGTTCTTCCAATGCACAGAAATACTTAAGCCTTGCCCACCTCCAAGTCTGATGCTAACCTCAACTTTCTGCAGATAAAATACCTTTACTTCCTAGATTACCTGACAAACAGACCAAGTATATTAGCAGCTATATGGATGATATCTAGAATAGGTCATATGCATTTCCTCAGGGTTGTGGGCAAAACACAAAGCACTTCTGGGTGTTAGGCACATAATAAAGCATCACTGTATTAACTAAAAAGTATCCCCAAACACAGAGATTTTATGTTCTATCCATTTCTTTTTCATTTAGCACATTTACAAAAGAGGCAGCTGCCAAATCCTAAGGTTGAAACTCACAATTCCTAAGGTTTCAGAAGTTCAGTACAGGTTGGGCCATAAACACTGAGAAAATCTGAGAGGGCAGGGAAGACTGCGTAGAGTCAAAGAGGTAGGAACTGAGGTAATAAAAAGCTTACAGGGCTCACTGCCTGGAATATCTGACTTTCTTACAAGCAAAACTAACCACGTCAAGCTCTCAGGTCCTCGATATTGAAGACAGCCCTCCTGAGCAGTTTATTATAAACATGTTTTCTTCCATTTCATTTCACGGCAGACTTGCTTTACAGAGCCAGTAATTCACCTTTCTCAAAGATGATGCAGTTTTGTATGGCAAGTAAAACCTACTTTTTGACCAAGCCATTTCTCTACTCCTCAGGAGGTCCTCCGGCAAACCAGTGGAGTTTCCTGTACAGAGCAGGAGAATAAACTGGCTGATAAACAGGTGCATGGTAAAACTGTTTTCCTTCACTCAGTATGGAATGTGAGGGTGCAGAAATATGAAAGGTGTCTTAATGTGGCAGTTTTTAGATGAACACTCTGCCCCAGGATGCTCAAGGCATCTTCCATCTGCTGCATACCAAGCACCAAGGAAACGGGCAGACTGATGGGAGCTGACCTTTGGAGAACCGAGGAATGGGACTTTGATTCAAGATGGCACATACTGAAGGCTCTCAGATGTGGAGTGGTATCACAGGCTCTTAATTAATCTGATCTGGAAGCTGAATTTTGTAGCACAGTGTACAATAAATATTGAAATTTACCCAGACCATCTTGATAGGTTGTTTGTGGAACACTTACAGACCTCCATATAGCATGAATACAGTTAACTTGCAGAGAAGACATGCTGGGCTCTTTCTTCCTTGTGACTGATGACCTATCCTAAAAATGTAACTAATTTTGACCTTATTCAAACAGACAGGTAGTCAATTTGCCATCTACATGTACAACTACATGTAAGGTACATGGATGTGCACTTGTGCATCCAATCAAAGTAGCTGCATGTGTGGATTCAGGTTAAAGGTTTAAAAATAAAGGTAAAGCACAAACCCTTCAAAACCCAGTTTACTCCTCTCTAGGGACTGAAAGTGTATGACTGTTTTCCCAAAGGTCTCATCTGAACTATTTTTTGAAGAATACACTTACATATTGTCCAACAGATGTCAAGAAATCCTTTTCATCTACAACTCATAGATATTCTGCCACTTCATACACTAATATGTATCTTTCTGTGCTGTCTTCTAACTGTAGAGGCATCAGACCACCTCTTCATTAGCCAGAAAGTTGTATTTCTGGGTACAGAAGCAGTTTTTTACTGAATGTGAAATCTGCTTACCCCTAGGATTTCTGTGTCAATATGCAAGTAGAAAGGGGAAGAAAAGCTGACGCACAAGTATCTCTCCACTAGGCTTCACCACACCTGCCAAAACAAAATACAGCTATTTAAGTGTTTTAAAACACTCCATTCAAGTCCTACTGCCATAAACTTGGGGACAAGAAGACAGCTGAAGTACAAGAAGCTGCATAAATGGTCTTGCTCGCCTTGAGATCTACTCCAGTCTCTTTTTCAGACTGGAGGACAACCTTTCCATAGCATATAAAAGGAGAACGTTGCTTAGGGATTACTTGTAATGCTGTCAGCACTGGGGAGGGACAGTCTGATTCAAAGTATGAAAGACCTTTTATTTTTGAACCTCTGTAACAAGGTTCTTGTACCATGCAGCCTTCAAATCAAGTGACATGCGGCAAACTTGCATTCCTTGTCCTTATTAATTTAATTAATAACTTTAAATATCAGCAGTGCATGTGCCTGCTTTCACATTGAAGGATGCATTAGGGAAATGTATTGACTTGTTTTCCACTTCAGTGAAAACACTTTCCATGCAATCTACAGATAACAATGAGCAAAGAGTCAGGCAACGCTGCTTAACAAACCCACTTACTTCAAGTGCACTTATCTGTAAATACCTTATTCCTGAAAAAAGTATACTGTCTGCATAGATGTATCATAGTAATTCAGTTTTTGAAACTGGAAGGTAGATGAGCTACCCTCCTTGGGGACCATTTTGCAAAATTATGCACAGTAGGTGCAACCTCGTCCACTCAGTCAAGAAATAAAAGCCTTTTCCTCATGCCTACCTGTGAGCCGCAGGGATGAGTTGTTTCTGGGAGCAAGGATTAGGTATTCAGAGATGACCGAGAAATTGCCTCCCTCTTTGTTCGACTCATGAGTTCGGAGCTTTGACTCCATCACAGAATGTGCTGGACACCACATGAAAAGCCCATGAAAAGCAGCATCATCCAGAGCAGCAGTTCTCAAATGAAAGCTTAGGTGTCCAAAGAAATACCTGAGTTGCTACGAGGCCCCATACCTCAGCTGCACTATCGTGGCCTTAGAGAGCAGTTGGGAAAATCTATGCAGAGGCGGCCAACCCTTCCGGGTTTTTTTGCAGCAAATTCAAACGCTCATGTTGACAGAGTCCCCTTCTGAGGGGCCAAGGCCACCAGTCCACACCCAAGAGCAGCAGGGCAGAGCCCGTACCACTGGATGTGTCAGGACTGCCTGTCCACTCTCTTAAAAGCTGCGCTTCTTCAAAATCTCTCAGACACAAGCAGCGATCCCAGCACCTTCCCGCACCAGCCGGAGCGTGCTCCCACGCCAGCAATGGGGGCCTGCGAGGAGAGTTACCAAACCATGCCACAAAGAGCCTGGCACCCATCTCACCCTGAGTGGGGGGAAACTACACAGCAGGGCAGCAGCCTTCCTCATCCTGTTCCCTCCCTCTCAAGGGAAGAGCAGAGACCCACAGACGGCTGCTGCGAGCCGCACATCTCCCATCCTTCTGCCTTTTCAGGCCACAGGCTTGCAAAGCTCTGCAAGAGCTGAGCCCTTAAGGGCTGGCTGGCCCCAGTCCTCCCAGCTGCCATGTGGCTGTGGTGACCCCAGTCTTCTTCCCTTTCCCACTGACCAGCAGAGGCCCGCTCAGCCACCACACCCGGAAAGGCACGAGAGGCAGCATTCGCCAGAGCCCGCTGGCACAGGAGACAGAATCACACAGAGAGAAATGGCCAAGGAAAGGGGCGGTTTCGACGCTGCACGCAGCACACAGACACTGACGTTGCCTGCTGCATAGCTTTGTCCTGGCTCTCTGTCTCCTCTTCCCACCCTTCTCCCACTGATCTCCTTCGGGACAAAGTTGCTGACATGCTGGGCAGTGGCTACTGAGACCATGACCATGAACAACGTGCACAGAAGCGCTCCATTTCCAGTCCAAGCGATGAGTACTTCAGACCACATCAGAGACAGAGGGCAGAACAGTTTGGGTCATCAGGGGATGGCTTTATGTTCTTTTTAGAGGAACTGGGGGATGGCAGTCAGCAAAAGGCACCTCTTCACCTCATTCTGCCTGCGGCCTTGCACCTACCTCCCACCTGGCTTATCCACATCCCTGGGCTGATTTATGAGAGTCTTCCTCCATGGAAAGCCCACTTTCCAAGAAATATGTGACTACGCAGCTTGTAAATGCTCACACTGCACAGATAGCTCTTCCAATATATCTTCTTGCTCAACTGACCATGCTGACAAAGGCAAAGGAGAGAAAGAAGAGCTCTATATTAGGCTGAGAACATCCATAATCATCAGTTCATGCCATGGATCAGCTGTGTGGCTCTTGTTTATTAAAACAGGATCTGTGGCCCGCCCAATCTTCACATTCTTCCACGGTACATGTATCTGCAAAATACTCATGTAATAACCTTTCCAGCATAATGCTCACATTCTGGGAGAGAGCAAAAATGCTGCAGGCCATGCCATGAGGCACATCAATAGTCAGCAGAACTGGGGCTGGTGAAGGGACTGTCTCTGACGGTATACCACAAGCTCTTTTTTTCTCACATGCCCATACTACTTGGATTGCATGTCGTCTTCAGCATTCCTTGATAGCTCAGTTCCAAACTCCCTTTTCTTCTGGGGATCCTGTATGTGATGCAATGAAGACACAGTGCCCTCAAGAATTGGGACACGATGTTTTCTTTCAAGGTGACTAGCACTGAGAAGACTCTCTGGACCACGTCCATTTTGCCAGCAAACAGTTAAGTGCAGAGAACATGAAAACAACAGAACAGACTGTTCATTTTGTGCAAAACCCACACAAAACCAAGTCCAAGACCTTCTCAGACCTACCTTAGAATGACTAAGTCTGAATCTGGCTCTCACACAAGCCAAGCCATGTGAAATGTGCTAGATCCTGCTAGTCCTGCAAACAGCTCCTGAACAAAAGTTGAAGCCAGGACAGACAAGTATGAGATCACTTGCCTGAGTCACAAGAGATTATTGTCTTGGCAGGGGGGGCAACTGAGAAAGGCAGAGCTCAGTATTTTTGAGGGCAACACGATTGCCAGTAGGTCACAAGTGATCTGTAAAGGCATCTGTTGGAAGCTGAGAAGAGAATAGAATAGAATAGAATAGAATAGAATAGAATAGAACAGAACAGAACAGAACAGAACAGAACAGAATAGAATAGAATTATTAAGGTTGGAAGAGACCTCAAGGATCAGCATGCAGTCTGTCCAGACTTGACAGACCGCAATCCGTCCTGAAGTCCATGAGAGACTCCATCTCTCATGGGAAACTTGTTTGTGTCTGTGCTGAGGGAGCGATGTGTAACTCCTCACAGATGTCCCATTTCACCGTCTTCTGCAGAGGAGGAAGAAAGTTGTTCTGTAGGGAATCCCGTTCGGAAGATCTCGCGTTGTACGGTGAGCTTAGGCACACCCCTATGACCTGCACAGAGCCCCACAGTGGCCACACCCCATAAAGGGAGTATATAAACCTGTGACGCAGTTTAATAAACGCCATTTTGTTCATCCATCATATTGATGTCGTGATCACTTGGCCCCGAGGTGAGAGTCCTCAGGGGTGAGGTGTTTGTTCTCCAACTCCAGGACCAGAAGTTGAAGTCCCCCGCTGCAGCTCGAAGAACACGGAAAGCAACATTGTTCCACCCTATCTCACGCCCTCGTGGGTTTTAGATGACCATAGCTTCCGAGAACCTGAAATACTGTTTTCTTTTCGTTTACCAGTGGTGGTCATTCTCTCCCTCTCGCCTGACTGCACGATGACACAAATGATTTGATTCAGACCGTAAGGCAACACCATCTCTTGCCAGGGATAAAATCTGATCATATCGCATTTGACGGCACTTGACATCGATCTCATCCATTGCCCCACAGATCTTAAAACCGTCTTTCCCCATAAGTAAGGAGGACGTAAGGACATCTCTCCTCACACTTTGCTTTCAATAGCCTGTCCATCATCACTCCATGCTGATGACCTCTGGCTCTAGGCCGGGTTTCCAGGCACTCCCCATAAGACAGGGTGTGTCTTAGGTGCCCAGCACAAAAATGTAATGGAGAGATACCATGGCTCCTGCCAGTGTACCCCAGGGTCTCTGAAGGGAAAAGTGTAACTGTGTCCCGCTCTTTGAAGGCATCTCAGACAAATCCATAGGAAGAAATGCTGCACAGACACACCGTAATGACTGTCACGTGTCGACTCCAAGGCATGGACTGACCTGGAAACCATGGTGCAGAGAACAAATAGCTGGAAGTCAGCCCTTCACTTGTACCCCACATTGCTTACATACTTTAAGCCATGATGTTATGGTCTGAGGTAGGCAGACTGTGATGCAGGCCCTTGCAGGATCACAGTGGACATGCTACAGGCCAGACTGGGTCATGGCAAGAGGCAGAAGAGCCTTGCTGGAGATGCCAGCCAAGGGGACAGTTTGTTCTGTTTCACAGGCTTTAAAATTTTGGGGTCACTATACACAATTCTTGTATGCGTTCCACCAGCCTGCTCGAAAGCCTCGTGACAGCCGGTCCGTACACCCTGTCCTAAATCAGAGAACAGAGGCGTTCGACTTAGTATGCTGCTCAGGTGACTGAAGGACCAGCGTTTTACAAAACGGCTTGTTCAGGAACAAATTACGTACGTGTCACTGCCCTCTGCAAGAAATGTAGAAAGTTTTATAGTGCATTTGATAAAAAAAACTGACTTTGATTTGGGTTTTTTGCTATCATTTAACTAAAATTTTATGTTCATGATTGCTTTCTACAATACGCAATGCAAAGAGAAATGAAATATGGGGAAAATTACATTGCTAGCAGGAAAAATAATTAATAAATAACATGTGCTGGAAGTAAAACAGATGGCTGGCACCTGGCCGTTCTGTATAGCCCTGGGTGACAGTTAAGCTGTTCCTACGCTTGGGAGAAGGGAAAAAGGGAAGGGAAACATGCCTGGATCACTGCTGCACTCATGCTGTTTTAGGGCTTTTGACGTGGGCTCTGGGGTTACAAGCCATGCCTGAACTAAAGGTTACTCCCCGAACTGTCCACATTCCCCAACGCTGCTCTCTTCCCATAGCCTGTAGGATTTTGTGCATGCAGGCCAGATCACCACCCTCGTGCGTGCCGAGGGATCGGGACCGCTGAGCACGCCGTGGCACCCGCCACCTCCCAGCAAAGCCAGAGCACAACAGCAGCTTTGCTGCTCGGTCTCGCAGGCAGCGTCGCAGGAGTGACGAGAAGCAGAAAGCAACCACAGTGTGGTCATTCCACGGATCTCAACGCCCTCCCTGCTTCTGATACACATCTAATGTGGATCCATGCAAGGCACTGCATTATATATTGCTGTCTGAGCAAGTGGACACCCCCTGCACAGAGTCCTCTGCAGAGAAGTTTGTGACCTCTCCAAATACTGTCTCCCGTGGTCTAGACCTCTGTATCGCTTTATGGCCACACGCAGCCTCAGAAATAGGATGTCAGAGTTGTCAGTCAGCTACAATTCATCTTTCCCACAAAGCTATTCAGTGTGACAGTAAACACTCATCCTCAGCTAAGCCCATTTTGAAAAATTACTTGAAGGCAAGTTGTTGAAAAACAGACAGGCTGCTTGAAATGGGAACAAAGAGGCCAGTGCCTGTACTGATTTGCCTTAGGTTCGGATACAAGGTCACTCAGTAGGAGAAAAGAAGAAAAAAATAAGCATATGCTGTATAATAGGATTACTTTAATAACAGAATTGCTCATTCTCATCTCTTATTCACAGAGATTCATTCAGCCAACCTGGAAACTAACCTCCTCCCTCCGCAGGTTGTCTTTAAGTTGCACTGGTACTTGGTGATGTGTATACCACATGTAGGAAGTGAACTTCTTTGGTCATCTCCAAGGAAATACTACATTGAGCAAGGCAAGGGAAGGATAGGAGCCAGCACTGCTTTCCTCACCAGAGCTGTCTTGGAAAACTGGCTGGCTCCAATCAGCCTGCCAAGAGGTTGCATCCACCCCCACAAACCGCCTGCAGCAAAGGGGCAGGGGAGGTCCAGGTTAAGGAGTGATGCAGGAAGATTTGATATGGAACTCCTACACCAGAAGCATGACCTTGCACGCACGAAGGATGAGGCACTACTGTCAAAAAGCACAACTACAGGAAGGATATTGAGCCCAGAGGTACAGAAGTGCCTCTTCTTGTGCGTTGTATGCATCACCTATGCCAGTGCCTTTTACAATGGCTCTACTACTTCAGAAGTCCATGAGCAGCAAGTGTTCAAAATTCCTCACCTCAGCCATCTAATGTGGGTTTTTCAGCGTACAGAATGTCACTAGATTACAGGTCAGATTTTGGAAGGTCAAGTCCAACATCCCATTTCAGGAACACATTTACTTATTTGCTGAGCACTCAGCACATAACACATAGTCAAATTATTTTCATGTAACCATGGAAAAAATAGCCCCTCTGGCCAGACTTCTGCAGGCATACTGCAAACATTTATGAACAAGTGCTATAACCTGATGATCACGCTTGTAGTAACATTCCTGTGACACTTGAGGAAGATTTTTCAAGTCTCTTCAGCATGTTTTAAGCACCTTATCGGAGACACTAGCAGAAAAGCATCCTCAGCCTTGACAAGAAACATTGCCACTTTTATAATTCACACACTTAACCGCAAGAACTGCATAAACTACTCACAACCTGTTAAATACTATAGCAGTCAGTTCATTTACCACAGCTTTAGACCAGCATCCCAGAACTCCTCCTTCCTAGATCTGCAAGTGTCCTTGAAACACTCGGCCACTGAGCATCTATGTTGCATAAGTTTTAAGTCCATCTACTACTTCTCGACATGAACTTTGCATATTTAATAGTTTCCAAACTCACAGAAGAATTCCCACCAGAGTGCTTCTAAGTGAAGACTCAGAAGCAGCTATCTGTAAGATGTTAGCAATGCATCAAAATTTAAAAAGTGAATTGCTCCTTTAATCTGTTTCAAAAGAACTTATCCTACTTTAGAGCTCGGCCATATTAGGCTGTATACTCAAAAATTGTGAAGGTTCAGGACTGGAAGGAGTAGTCCAGAAGCACTGTGAAAATTATTTCATTCACAATAAAGATGCTTAGGAAATCCATGAATTTTGGGGGTAATAATGTCAGAAAGGATGCCCATGCTCTCACCTGCTCTCTCTCTTTCCCTCTTAAGAGAGAAAAACATCCACTGCAATTCCAGACTCTTTCCTCTCCTATAGAGAAGGACAGGATTGTCTAGAATTTGTTTTATTTTTGAATTCCCAAACAACAGTCATATGAATCATTTACATTAGTGACTGCAAAAACTAGGTAACTACAGATACATGACTCTGGAAACTTCTCACCAATGAGCGTATATGACAGTCTTGTGATTAATAGCATTTTGTTAAAATAAGATGCTTTTAATTATGTTTTTTAAATTGATTTTTGATAATTAACTATAGGTATTTGCAGGGAAAACATTCTGTATGAAAAATTATAAGATATGTTAAAAAAAGCCCAACAGTCATATCTGTTTCCACTGTGCAGTTTATTCAGTTTCAAATTAGAAAAAATTACTAAGTATTTGACAATTCACATGCATAAACACAAACATTTCAGCCCAAAAAAGTATTGATTTCTTTCAGTCTTGTATTAAGGCGTTCAGGAATTTCACCTAGGCAGACAAGTATCTGGATTTAAAAAAAACAAAAACAAAACAAAACAAAATCCAACAAGATAAAGAGACAAGCTACAATTCAGTTTTACTTCTGTTAACAAATACAACCAAAGTGAGTCCTGGTAGTATGCAGTTGTGTTCTTTATCTTTTCACTTGTGTATAGGTGACAGGAGTCAAAGTGATTGGGAAAGAGTTATCTTCAAAAGTTTTCTTCAACACTGTCTTGATTTGGAGTGCTGAATAAGCCATTGTAATGTTATGTCTGCCAGGATAGATAAAACAAAATGAAAAACTCAACAAGGCTGTTTGCAGGGTGTAGAGGGACAACAGAACACCAGCAAGTTGATACAAATGAAAAAAGAAACGCAGAAACCACAGGTTCTCATTCACACCTAATTAAAAATTCAGTACTTAAAAATCCAGGTAAGGTTTTTTCCTGTTATTTTTGTTTGTTTGTTTGTTTATTGATTATGTGCATTTGTTTATTAATTATGTGCATTTTGTATTCTTGAAATATGATGACTGACATCAAGTTCTCCAAGCCACAGATGAAGAACTGTTGGAAAAGCAAGGATTTAAGATGACCATAAAATGAACTGTAAAATCCAGACCATAATGAAATGCAGGGTGAGAAAAAAGGCAGAAATACACAACCAGAAGGTAAAAGAAGGGCAAACGTCTGATAAAGCATTAAGAAGGCATTTAGGTAGGTTGCAGGAGTCCAAGGTCTCTGAAAGACATGCAATGCTGGACTAAAATTTGATAGCTGAAATCGGTACCCCTCCTGATACCATCTAACGCACTGGGCTGAAAACTGCAGCAGTTCACAAACTGATTCACGAACAGATTAGATGTTTTTGCCTCAAGGCAGTAACATCTGTCAGGGAGGCAGGAAGGATGTCAGGGGGCAGCAACAGATCTAGCCCTCAAATTTAAGTTTGTTGCCACATCTGTCCTAAGTTCAAGACAGCGCTCCACGAATATCGTGACAGAGCAGCTCAGGCACTGAGACTGCAGACCAAAGCATCCCACAGCACCTAAAACACAGCTAGTGACTGGATACTAATCTTCCACAGTCTCTGCGGACACAGAAACTGGCAGCCGTACACCTACGCCTCCTGATGAGACCAGTTAGCTAGGCTGCAGTTTGCACTGAAACCCAACTATCATCCCATTCAACTGCACTGACATCAATCAAAAATGGAGAGGAAGAAGACAGCTCCCAGTCTTCTCCTTAACAGCCTAGTACTTTCATCACTTTAATAAGCTAAATATATTCTCAGTATAGTTTTTCATTATAAATGATATTTTCCAGTCCTAGGTTCTTGCTCAACCTCTTCTCAGTTTCTCAAGGTCTTCCTCAAAATATGACTCGCAGTGCTCCAGTAATGCCCACACAGTTCCAAACACACATGATACAGGCAGTCCACTCTCATTTGTTATTTCTATTTCAAGAACCAGATTAGTCTTTTTAGGCACAGTGTTACACCAGGAAGATACCTGACTGATTCTCAAGATTTGAGTCTTTTTCTTGCATAACTCAGTGATCTACATGGTTCTGCATTAGTGATTATTCTTTTAATTATTTTCCCATTTGCAAATTTTAGCATGCTTTTTTTTTTTTTTGCATGCTTTTCTCCTCCAGGCCATCCATATAAATGACCCAGGATCTAAAGCTATTTTCTCCAGGATCTTCTCAGAAATGAAGCTGGTTTTAACAGCTTCTAGGCATAATACCACTTTTAAGATTCTTCCACTGTAGCCTTGCCAATTTGATGACGATCGAGCACTGCATTTCCAAAACTTCCATCACCTTCACTGCCCTTCACCCTATGCAGATAACCACGACTATGTTGTTTTCCTCAGTCTTTATATCCCAAATTCTAATCTTCCCCAGTGCAACAGCACATTCTATGTATTTCCCTCACTCACAGATTAACTGTTGCACCCCAACCTGCAGCAAACCTGGTCCTGGTCTCCTTCAAACCAATGCACCCAAATTGTGTACGCCATTTCCAAGAGGACTAACAAGTCCCTGCACACAGCTGAAATCTCTCCCAGTTCTCTGAGGTCCAGGTGTCATGGCATAGTCTCACCACCTCCACTACTTGGCCCTCTCTGCCTAGAATGGAAATGTCCCCTGCTGCTGAGATAAACTGGCTTTCCTCCATTCCCACTCCCACCATCCCTAATTCAGCTAAGCCCTACAGAGCTGCCCAGCTCTTCTAAGAAGTCTGGCTTCCTCAGGAAGCAACTGTATGTATCTACCCTGGCTGTGTCCCTCCCATCCAGCACCACTTCCCTTAGCAGCAGGCAGGGAAGAAGGGTGGCACGAAGGCAGCATGCCCCCAGGCAACTGCTGCTGGCTCAGCCTGTGCTGCACCCCTTTCTCCTGCCCTGTGGAAGGAAGGGAAGGGGAGAACGTGACAGAGGAAAGAGACTGGAAAGTGCAAGAAAGCAGGAGGAGGGCAAAAAGCAAAAGCAGATGGAAGAGAACTTCATGGGGTTTTTACAGGTCCTTATTGACTTCAGGATACACACTCTGCGTCTCCACTAGGACAAAAGCACCGATCCCCCAGTTTGAGGAACACGGCCACTTAGTAAGGCTGCTTACTAAGTGAAATCATGTATGCAGTGAAACACAGTATTTTTTAAGTATCACCTAGTAACTGGAGACTTTCACACCCAGACGCTATTTGTTTCAAAGGTAACACAGTTTTTGTGAGGGATTCAATCCCTTTTGCTTTTAAATATGCTTTTCCAAGGCCCTGTCAAATTAATTTCTTAACTGCTCATGGAACTAAATAATCCTACAAGCGACTTAAACACAATTGCATGCAATATTTGCCACAAAATCTTTCAAATAAAGTGAGACTTTCAATCATATATTGGAGTTGGATATTTAAATCTCATTAACATCTTTAACATCTGGTACAAATGATGATGCTGTAAGAAAAAGCCGCTTACCAATGTTATCCTTCTCTTTACAGGAAATAGAATAGCAACAGATTTCTCTGTCTTGAATAGCTGAAAGGTTTCTACAGAAATAAAAATAATAAAATAAGTAGTGTTAGAACTCCACAAAAACTGACACCAGAAATTTCCATTAAATTACATGTTTTCTGCTTTTTACTTATTGGCTTCAATTCTATGCTCTGAAATTAAATTTTTAAAATATGGCACTGTTTTGGGTTTGCATGGCAAGGTTTTGGTAGCGGGGGGGCCACAGGGGTGGCAACTTCTGTGAGAAGCTGCTACAAGTTTCCCCTGTGTCTGACAGAGCCAATGCCAGCCGGCTACAAGGCGGATCCACCACTGGCCAAGGCCGAGCCCATCAGCGACAGTGGTACCACCTCTGGGAAAACATAGTAAAGAACAAAAAAAACAACCCTGGGAGCTTCTGTAGCCAGAGAGAGGAGTGAGGAGATGTAAGAAACTCCACAGACACCAAGGTCAGTGAAGAAGGAGGGGGAGATGCTCCATGCATCGGAGCAGGTTCCCCTGCAGCCTGTGGGAAGACCATAGTGAGGCAGGCTGTCCCCCTGCAGCCCATGGAGGAGGGGTGATGGGGTACAGAGATTCCACCTGCAGCCCATGGACGACCCCACGCTGGAGCAGATGGAGACACCTGAAGGAAGCTGTGACCCCATGGGAAGTCCGCACTGGAGAAAGCTCCTGGTAGGACCTGTGGCCCCATGGAGAGAGGAGCCCACACCAGAGGTTTGCTAGCAGAACTTGTGACCCCACAGGGGATCCACACTGGAGCAGTCTGCTCCTGAAGGTCTGCATCCCCTGGGAAAGACCTACGGGAGCAGTTTGTGAAGGACTGTAGCCCATGGAAAGAACTCGTGTTGGAGAAGTTCATGGAGGACTGCTTCCCGTGAGAGGGACCCCACGCTGGAGCAGGGGAAGAGTCCTCTCCCTGAGGAGGAAGGAGCAGCTGAAAAAACGTGTGATGAACTGACCGTAACCCCCATCCCCATCCCCCTGTGCCACTAGTGGGGGAGCAGGGAGAGATCAGGAGTGAAGTTAAGAAGGGAGGAGTGGGAGAAGGTGTTCTAAGATTTGGTTTTATTTCTCACTGCTCTACTCTGTGTTTGCTTGGTAACAAATTAGATGAATTCCTGCCTAAGTCTGGTCTGTTTTGCCCGGGACAATAGTTGGTGAATGATCTCTCCCTATCCTTATCTCAACCCATGATACTTTCATTACACTTCTCTCCTGTCTAGTCAAGAAGGAGGAGTGATAGAGTGGCTTTAGTGGGCACGTGGACTCTAGCCAGAGTCAACCCACCTCAGCTACTGCACACATAAACACCCCCTCCCATTTCTTCAACTACAGAGATTAAAAGTTTATAGATTAATTTCACAAAAATTCAAACTTCTCTTTAAGTCAGTGTAATAATGAATAATCAAACCACAAAAATCCATGAGCCGAAAATAACATTTTGTAGTGGCAACCAAGTAACATTACTGTGTCGTAGCATTCACCTTTTATACTTTTCACTTCGAATCCAGAGTTTTTCTCTCTAATGACTCTCATAATCAAATGACAGTACTCAAGTGATCACACCTTGAAACAATAGAAAGATAAGTCACTTCCAGTCAGTTTTGACTGGGAGAGGTGCCTGAAGAGCAAAGCAAAGCTAATGTCACTCTTCTTTTCACAAAGAGCAGGAAGGAGGGCACAGGGAACTACATGACAGTCAGCCTCACCTTGATCCCTGGGAGGTGATGGAGCTGCTAATCCAGGAAACCATTTCCACGCACGTGACAGACAAGGTGGTGAATCAGGAGTAGTCAGCACGGATTCATAAAGGGGAAATCATGCTTCACTAACTCGATAACCTTCTACAATGAAATCTACAGCTTGGCAGATGAACGAAGAGAAGTGGATATTCTGTACCTTGACTTCAGTCAGGCTTCTGACTGTCTCCCACAATATCCTCATAGACAGGCTGAGGATGAAGAGATGATGAGGTGAACTGAAAACTGAACAGTCGGGCCCAGTAGGTGGCAATCAGTGGCATGAAGGCCAGTTGGAGGCCAGTAACTAGCAGTGTACCCCAGGGATCAATACTAGGTCCAACCCTGTTCCACATCTTCAACAATGATCAAGATGATGGAACAGAGTGTACCGTCAGCATGCTTGCTAATGACACAAAACTGGGAGGAGTGGCTGATACAGCAAAGGGCTGTGCTGCCATCCAGAGGGACTTCAACAGGCTGAAGAAATGGGCTGACGGGAACCTTGTGCAGTTCAACACAAGGAAGTGCAAAGACCTGCCCTTGGGGAGAACAACCTCAGGCACCAGTACATGCTGGGGACAGACTGTCTGAGAAAGCAGCTTTGCATCTGGGGGTCCTGGTGGACACCAAGTTGAACTTGATCTAGCAATGTGGCAAAAAAGGCAAATGGTATCCTGGACTGCATTAGGAGGAGTGTGGCCAGCAGGTTGAGGGAGGTGCTCCTCCCCCTCCACTCTGCCCTAGTGAAGCCACATCTGGGGTACTGTGTCCAGTTCTGGGCTCCTCAGTACAAAAGGGATGTGACGCTACTGGGGAGAGTCCAGTGAAGGGCCACTGAAACCATTAAGGGACTGCAGCGTTTCACATATTAGGAAAGGCTGCGAGAGCTGGGACTCAGCTTTTTCATATTAGGAAAGGCTGAGACAGCCTAGATAAGAAAAGGCTCAGGGGGGATGTTATTTATGCGTACAAATAGCTGAAGGGAGGCTGTAAAGAAGATGGAGCTGAGTGGCAGGACAAGAGACAATGGGCAAAAACTGAAACACAGGAGGCTCCTTCTGAACATAAAGAAACACTTTTTACCTCTGAGGGTGACCAAGCACTAGCACACGTTGCCCAGACAAGTTTGCAGAGTCTCCATCCTTGGAGACACTCAAAAGCTGTCTGGACACAACCCAGAGCAAACAGCTCCAGGTGGCTATGCTTGAGCAGGCAGATGGACAAGATGACCTCCAAAGATTCCTTCCAACCTCAGCCACTCTGTTTCCTAAGTCCCAGTTTAGTTGCTCGGCCTTTGGACCGTCCTTCTATACTGCAACTTCACTTCACTTCCTACTGATTAAAATGATGCGATTTGAGACACAGAATCGTATTCTGCAAAATTAGTGCTATACTGGCCTTTTTTAGAAAATTGTGTATTTTCTTTACAATTACCCTTACAATGCACCAATTTAAGTTAATTTCAGTAACCTGTAAGTATATGCTTTGGATACATGCCAAAAATATCTGAATTGCTTGAATTTACAGACAGTAGTTTGAAATGGTTCTGTTCTAATGCTACTCGAGCATTAAACTGCCATTACAATGTACTCTGAAATGTGTAAGTGAGCCTATTACTATCTATAGCACTCATATCGTCAGTGATGGGAAAACAGGATTATCTGAAACAACTTTATACAACCAAAATAATAATCAACAGAGGTTCAAATCTCCTGCAGTCAGTTATCAGCCTAGATTGCTATTTCAACTGTCAGCAGAGCTCGAAGTGGAGTATCTGAGAATGTAAAATGGAATCTGTTATAGCTGGTTATTGCTATAGACTACCAACGATTTTCTCTTACAGATCAAATTTCACAGTGTCTCAGCTATTTACACAGGCCAGCTACTTACAATTTCTCAATTAACTGCTTTTCATCCAGTGCACCTGGGAGGTCTCTTTTATTTCCAAGGACTAACACCTGAAATAAATCATTCATATTTATGTTAAATACAGGAGCAATGAAAAGTTTATTCTTATGTTTAACCATTTGTTGGCATTATTTTGGATCTTGCATCTAAGTATTTAGAAGGCAATAGCGGACACATTCAAAATGACCAGTGACTGCGGGAGCATCATGAAAATCCCGCTCCTGGTCAAAGTGAGATGCTGGACGCACTCCTCTGAAAACTGGATTCAATTATTTCTGGTTGCACCAGTATCAGAAGTCTCCCCTGAAATGAATCTCTCAATTCTGGATGGCATTACGGGACGGTGTCAGATTGCATGCAACTAAACCTCGAAGAGGGCATGCACCAGGTGCACTCAAGCCACCAACGCACATTCAGTTCAGAGGACCAGACTAATATTAATCAGAAGTAGCAATAGAGGCTGGGTCCTCAAAATTCAGACATGATTCTCTCTACAGTTTTGCTCCCCTGCTTCTTAATGTTGGCATACTAAACAGCCAGGCATCCAAACCATGTATCACCTAAGCACCAGACAAATGACTGATTTCCTCTCCGTCCAGTTTGAGCATCCACAGTATAAATCACAAAGGCAGCCATCAGGAGATGTCTGAGAAGTGCCAAAAAGTCACTGAACTTAAGAGTTCCTATGCAATATTTAAGGCTTCAAGTATAAATTATGGTCAGATAAATGAGTTGAGCACATTCTAAGATAAAGTAAGCAATGGAAGGTTTTTCTAATTATGATTCCATTATTGTTTCCCAGATGCATTACAATTCTGAGTAAAGACTGTCCCATTATTTCCCATGAATCTGGAACATATTAAAACTCATTACTCGCAGTCTCAGATTAATAAAGCTACCTTAAAATCTATAATGCCAAAGCCCGAGTACAATAAATTGAAGTAAGTTCAATACTAGTTACTACTTATGAAATAAAACTACATTACTGCACCTTGGAAATTACCGTGCTGGTCAGGCTGGGCAATTGGAATGTGTTATTATAGAATATAAAAGGAAAGGAACTTAATTAAATACTTCTGAAGATATGAGAGACCTACAATTTCAGGAAGGGAAAGTGAGAAGTAAAACAGGACATGAAGACAATACAAAGGACAGACAATGTCACTCGCCATGAAAAGCATGACTATAGTTTTCTGTAGGATTTGTTCAATGTATACTTAACATATAAAAACACAACAAGAATAACAAACCGTATAAAAAAGATGGAGAGTCACTTGAACAATTCTCCTTCGTGATATATGCATGAGAACTTTATTCTCACAATGATTTCATGTTGGCTGCCTGTCTACCAATCCTCAGAGGACTTCGATCACTTGCACTGGCCAAGGGTCCAAGTATTTGCTTACAAGAAAGGGGCCAAGCAAGAGCCATCAAGCTGTGAGTAACTACTTCCTCATTTGTATGTACCACTGTTTTCTTTCTTGCAGTCCCAGGTATGAACCCTTGCTTGGTGATGTCGGCATCAAAGATCAGTGCTAACCTGATGGACTCCTAATAGGTCTAAATTGGCAGATTACATTTCATTAAACAACATTAGTCTGCACCTCTGTAATTCCTCAGAATTTCAGCAGAATTCTTGGCACGTCCCACTGGAGAACAGATGCATATTTGCATTTTTTCCACACAGTTTAGTTTCAAAAACTAAAAAGTCAAGAAAAAGGAAAAGTCAAGACATAAAAAGTCAAGGTCCTCCACAGTCTGTGGAAGCAGAGGACACTATTTGATGTTAGTGTCTGCTACCTTGAGAAAGACAAATCTCACATGCCTTCAGATACTGCCAGGAACACACCTGGGTCACTGGTTCAAAATCAGCCAACAAGGGGACTGACTGGAAGTGATTACTGTCTGATAGTGCCACATGCGAAAATGAATTCCAAACCTATTCTGACCTTTAGATGAGAAAACGTACAAACACACTGCAGCACTGATGAGATGCTGAGTCCTCTGAAAAAATGTCACAGTAATTTTTGTAAGAGCACACAATGTATTAAGGCTGCATCATATTTAAGCTAGTATTTTCAAGAGTCCAGAAGAACGAATTCAGGAGGATTTAGGCTACACTGTCTACATTCAGGTAAGAATAACCATCAAAATACTTACTGGAATTCCATGCAATTGTGGTTTATCTATCAAACTGTGTAGCTCATTCTTTGACGCTTCTACTTTTTCTAAGTCTGCTGCATCCACCATGTAACTGCAATGGAAATACAGTTATTTATTGTATTGTCCATTACTTGTAGAAAGTTGCATTAAAACATCTGAAATGTGACAAACATGTTTGCATTGACAACAGCACTGGAACAGTCCAGAGTTGTATAAACCCTGCATTTATTAACACAGGAAGACAGAGAATTAAATACGGGCTGTGGGAAAAAAAAATGGCCTGGAACATGCAATTACTTATATATCTGGGTTGCTGGATGCGTAAAACTTTTATTATGTTGGTCTTACGTGATGGAGGTGGGCAGGAAGAAAAGCATATCTGTATTAATAATATATATTTTAAAATACATTTTGTATGGGCATACACATGAAAACTTACACAACTGCATTGACTCCTCTGCAGTAACGCTCCCACATGCTTCGAAACCTTGGCTGCCCTCCAATGTCCCATACCTGGAAAAGTTAAGAACACCCCAACTTTTTTGAACTGCACAGGACTAACAGAACAGAACTCTTAGGTGCAGTATGCAGGTTGTATTGACAATGCCTAAATGACGGCAGTTTTTTAAGTGACCTTCCTGAAGAGACTGGTCTTCCCAGCCCCTTCCAGTCAATGGAGGGGGACAGCCACATTAACAGGACAAGTCAGTCCTGTGACATCAACAGCTCCAAATGTCTATCTGGAGAATGCCACCCTTTCCCACTCAATGCAGGAACAGTCTTTCTCAGATACCAAAGTGAATTCTTGCAAATACAGTCTAAAATCCTGAAAGAATAGCATCATTGTATGAAAACAGTTGCAAAGTTGCATTTTTATGGGGCTAGGGAGACCTGAGGTAAGAATACATCAGGCCTTCAGCAAGATAAAGAGGGATATTAAGTAAATAGTTGGTCGGAGAGCACACTGAGTCAACGTAAAGGATGATATACTCTAAGGAGCTCCAATACCTCCACAGCTCTCCCATTTGTTCATCAAATGTGCTTTAAAAGACACATGGATTAACTGATGAGATCCAGAAAGGAAACAGTACTGTAGGGTAGGCCTGAAGTGATTAATCAGTGAATCTTAAGGAAAGGAAGCTCAGATTCTGCTTGGGATTTTATAAAGCTCCAATCCTGCAAATACTTATGCATGCTATTAATGTCCAGCAATCTCACTGAATTTCTTGTTGTTAAAAGGCTAGTACATTATTTTTTTGGTACAGGAGTTACTTATCCTGCTTTGTCTGCAAAAATTCAGTACTTTTGGTGGATGGAAATAACCTTGTTTCAAAACTGTTTCCAAGATCAAAATACCAGCGAAAGGATCTAAATCTTGCAGGCAAGGGCTGCATGATGATGCAGCTGTTGCAGCTACATCCAAAGACAGTTGTGTTACAAGTGGCACAAAACAGTGATGAACACTGAAAAACAAAAGCAACGGATTTGTTCCGACGTCAAGGACAAAGAGTAGTAGTTATTTCTTATTTTAATCAGATTTAGCTATGAAAACAATATGTACTGCATATCAGATCTAGGGGGTATATCCATTCCAGCACAAACTGCATTTGGAAGTAACATACGCAGAAACAAAATTTTCTTAAGAGTTGTTTTCATATTTATACTCTATAAATCTAAACACATTAAACCTGTTGTGGCAACAAAGACTTGCACAAAAGAGCGAGACTTAATAGACCCTTGGGGTAAGGCCTTTCTCAACTAATGTGTACTTTGTATTTAATTCCATAATCCATAAATCGTATTTATGTACCAATTTCTCTATCATTTTCAACACCTTATGTTCAAATTTTTGAAATAAGTATTTCCAATTCACCATTAAAATCATTCCATGATTGATACATTACCATTCCTTCTAGCATAAAATTAATATATCACCTAAATACAGATTACCTTTCATCCCCTTTAAAAGACCAAGAATTTTACACGAGTAGAGTGAACTTCTGACCATGAACTGTGTATCAATTATTATGTGCAATGCTGAAGCACTGTTTCAAAAGTCGTAATAAAATATACCTTTTATTTTAAAAGCTTGAAAGAGATAAGTACACAGTTCAGTATTATAGTTGGATGACAAACCTCACACCAATGCTAATTATTCCAGTAACTCATCAGGACCTTAAAACTATCAATAACCATCTGGTGCACATCTGTGTGTCTGAAAAAAGAAACTAGATTATTTTCTTGGTAGATCAGAGAAGAAAGAAGGGGAAAGAGGACAGAGAAGGCCAGTAATAAGATTACATTTTTAGAGACTCACAGTGATCAGTCCCGGTATCCACAAAAATCTACAAGACGATGTAGCCTGGACTAATCACAAAATAAATGATATAAGATAAAGAAATACTAGTTTTGCCCTTGTTTGATGATATACTGTATCTATACTACATTAACTTGCACTGCAGCACAAGTACTGTTCTCATTCGGAGAAAAAGTCACCTTGAAACAATGGAAAGGTAAGTCATTTCCAGTCACTTTCCCTACAAGGCTTACAGCTATTCATTCAATTGCAACTTGAATGACACAAGATACACTAGGTGTTTTTAATAGTGCTTGGGAACCCAGTTTATGTCAATATATTAAGTTATAATTATCTGAAATAGGGAAAGAAAATAGATGCATGAAATAAATGAAAAAATCCTCACTTCTTTGCCTATGAAATTGAAATGGTGCTAGCAGTAACTTTCTAATAGTCTTTACTGTATTGAATAGCCAATGACAAAATTAACTACTTTACTCAAAACACAAGTCTCTGTCCCCAACCATTTCCACATAGAATCATAGAATCATTAAGGTTGGAAGAGACCTCAAGGATCATCCAGTCAAACCGTCCCCCCACCACCTATTACCCACTAAACCATGTCCCTAAGTACCACATACAACCTTTCCTTAAACACCTGCAGGGACGGTGACTCCACCACCTCCCTGGGCAACCCGTTCCAATGCCCGACCACCCTTTCCGAGAAGAAATTTCTCCTCATCTCCAACCTGAACCTCCCCTGGCGCAACTTGCAGCCGTTCCCCCTAGTCCTATCACTAGTTATCTGTGAGAAGAGGCCGACCCAGGAGGGAAGGGTCTTAGCATTAAAGAAGTTTTCTTGCAAGAACCTTGCCTGTTTTGTATATCAGCTCTTTTTGCATCCCACTATTTAATACACAGGTAAAAAAGTATATTCTGGGTACAAACTGTGAGAGGCAGGAGACTACACAGTAACAGCAGAATATACAGCCAGCTATAAAAAGTTTATTTTGTCTGGGTGTTTTTAGAAAGAGCTTGGACTTCAAATTGCTCCCATGGCTTTCGTTGGTCCCTCAGGAATAACATTTTCATAGTATTTAAGAGGTAACTTCTGATTTTAAGAATCAGAAAATCCCTACAGAATAACCAAACCAAACAGAGAAAAAGTTTCTTTGATACCTAGTACCATTTTATGGTATTGGGTTTTATTTGAGATTACACTTCTCAAGGAGTTGCTCTTTAGGCTCAATCTTGAAGCACACATCTGATTTCTATTGCATTTTATAAATCACTATTTTATTTGTTTCTGTCTACTCCTATAGAGTAGTAATTCTTATCATGCTTGCAGGTCTACACTCTCATAAAATAATGCAATGTTTTAATTTGTAAACTAGATTAATCACCATGCTTTGGAATCATCATTTACCATAGTGCATATACTTACCTGTTAAATCAAATTCTTTCTAAAATAGGAATCTCCCTGGATATGTCTCTTGTCCAACTTCTCCATATGGATATAAGACTCCTCCTTAGGATCACAGCTACCAGCTATGTTTAAGGAGCAAATCCTTTTCTTTTGCACAGAGGTGTATCATGACAGCTGAGCAAAAACACAGCTTTGAAACAGGTTCAAAAGTTTTCAAAAGCTTTCTGTTACAGTAAGGCTCATTCACACTCTAGTTGTGTTTCTTTTAATCAGCTTACATTGTGGGAAGGCTTGATGGTTAATGAGAAAGGTGCAAGAAAGGTATTTTCTAGATGTCAGTTTTACCTGGCTTTTTTTCGGACATGCTGGGTAGGATATTTCTTGTGGACAGAGCTGTGTACAATGACACATTGGTATCTTGATGTCTATGCATGGGTTCAGTACCTATGATTTCATGGTAGTCAGTGAAGCCTAGACAGCTATTCAGCTGACCAGATGCAATGTCTTCTTTAGGATGACAGAATTACGCTCTAGGCTTGACAGTTACTGACTAGAGCTCCTCTGACTATTGTTAAAGGAGCCTAACCCTCACTGCAGACATATAGCTGTTTACATTAAGGCATCTTAATTTGAAGGGTGAATCCAACGCTACAAATACTTGAACTCAGAAATATATCTTTCTGCTTGGAAGTATTCAGAAAATAGCAGCCATAAAACATAACCTGAACAAACAGCTGAGGAAATTCTAAACACAAAAGAGTATTTCAGCAGAATAAGGTAGCACCAGCAACATCCAATAGCACGTTGTACACAGACAAGTCCACATATACTGAGATGTGACTAATGAGCTCACACATACACAGCAAGCAGTCACAGCGTTCACAGCCAGCTCAATGTGTAGAAAGAAACTCAGCTAGAAAGCATGGGATTCATTTCCCTCAACTTCAGACACCTAAAATGGAGGCATCTAATCCAAGTGACTAAAATTTCTCTGTGGCTTCTGAAGAGCTCAGAGGGCACCCACAGCAGAAAATGACCGCATGCCTTACCCACCTTGCCTACCAGGTGAACCATTCTTGCAAAGTACTCACTGCTCTCCACCGAGTTTAGACAACCAGCTCATGCTGGCTTCCTTCTTGTCACCCGGCTAAGCTCAGGGGAGAGAAAACCTAAATAGTCACCAACTCTAGACCGCAATCTTCAACCAGCCATGTTCAGCTTGCTGTCTAATGAATGAGAAGAATAAGAAGAGCTAAATCAAATAACCTAACATGTTTTAATCAACTGCTCCGTGGATAGAGCCTTACTTGTAGGACCAGCTACGTAACCTATTATGGAAGTTAGAATACCTCACTGCCTTAGAATACTTACTACCGATTATCCTACATTTTGGAAATGCCTTCACAGTTGCTCTTAAAGCTGAAAAAAAATATGGCATGTGGCTACATTTCCTGCAGGCCATACTTCCCAGAACACTGTGGTCTCTGAAATCAGTCTTGGTCTTTTAAAGAACCCTGCTGTCACTCCTCACTGGTGATGAAGTTCAACTTTTAAACATTTTTTGCAACTAGCTATTTTATTTTAGTCACGTCAGACAGACAAAATGCTATATGGACACTTCACAGTTTATAACTAATTTAATCATAGCACTTTCACCGAAGAACTGAAAATGGACTTAGACTTGCAACACAAAATGGCTGAGTATCTTAAACTTCTGAAAACAAGCACAGAGACATTTTAATGTGAAGGGTTATTTCTTAATGCTCAGGGTATATTTCTGATTTTATCAGAGACACAAGGTACAATGTCAAAAGGATCAACAGGTGGATTTTAAATAGGACACAAAAGCAAAGTCTGTTCTCAGAAGCCGTTTTCTGAACCTCGTGCTGCTTACCTCCACATTGTGTCCTGAGGCAGCAGAGCACGGGGAACCCAGCTTTAGACACAAGACTGTAATCCCCTTAATCAAGATGTAACAAACCTCTAAATAGAAGGAGCCAATCCAGCCTAGCCTCAATATTGTCTCCTCCCAAAGCTGAAAGCCCTGATTCTGCATGACCACATGCAATCCTTTACACCCTTTTCACATCATCATGAATCAGTCTCTAGACATCAAAATCCAAGAGATTCTGGTGAAAGCAGCGATATCGAAGTTGTATGTTGTAGGCAGAGCTTGCATATGGAAGACTGAGGGTAAGGAGACCCAAGGCAAGGACACTGCTAGCTCAAAACATTCGATCAATAACTACTGTAGTGATTATTAACTTCACTTGTCCTTGAAAAACATGTACTATGAAAGCAAATATGAGTAGTATTTGCTCAATAGCAGAGAAAAGCCAGGAGGATGTGCAACAGCGTGTATGCTGGGAAAAGGTAATCTAATACTGGTAGATCAGACAAGGAAAGGACATTCTCCTATGACAGATTTAACCCCGCAGAGCAGCTTCCTGGCACTCTCCTCATGTCCCATCCCACCCACCAAGTCTGAGCAATCCTGACAGATTCCCAGCATTTATCAATGAGGCAAAGCTGCTAAGGACAGTTAACCAGGAGTACCAACAGGATGTTAAAACAGAACATGTGTTTATGTAAACTACAGATAACTTCAGGCTGGGAGTGGATAAAAATAAAAGATCAGAATCCTGAAGTATCTGGACCAACTAGAGGGACAGCTGAAATTTAACACAGAATAGTTCAAAATGCCATATTTGGACGTAGGGAACTAAATGCACTATGACAGAACATAACAAGGTAGAGGTATAGGGCAAAAAGCTTGAGCTGTTCACAAACTAAATTCATGTTTCAACAGTGCTGCAGATCTTAAATCAGCATGCACTAGCAGAAGCATCTCATTTACGGTTTTGGAAATATGTACTGTCCTGTCTTCAGTGTCAGGGAGCCTCTAGTTTCCAGCATCAGTCTACAGAACAGACGCAGACAAATTTGAAAAAGTCCAGATGAGAAAAGAAAGGGTGAGGTGAGATTTTGAAAATATGACCTCTAAAGAGGGGAAGGGTGAGCAAAACCATGAAGTTTCCCAGAAATGGCTGCCACATATAGAAAAGAAGAAAAAAGCAGCTCAATTTGTGCTGATGGCAACTAATGTCAGATGTTAGGAAAAAGCTTTCTAACACTTAAGAGTGAAAGAACATTATATAAAACAAGGGATAATATAGAACCTTCTTCATGGAAGAACAAATTTTAAGAAACAATTGCCTAAGATATTTGGGTAAATATTCGATTCACCTCAGAACACAAGTTTGGTTTAGATTATTCCTTGAGACCACCTCTTGCTCCTCATTTTTAGGAGTCCTAACAGCTACTCTGAATGACTGGTGAGACATTCAGCACCTCCTGCTCTGACTTGGGACACTGGCTTCTGGCCCCACGTGTTTGTTCTGACCGCTGTAGAGGTTCCTACCTACCACATGGTCCCGTCTTACACTCTGCAGCGCACAACTCCCAGCACAGATGCAGTCTCCAAGGCTTCTCTGCCCAAACTATTAGATGGGACGAGTGCTTTCCCACTTTTCCTTCTTAGCTGATCATTGAGCAATTCTGAGCATGCTCCACACTTATTCTCTGAATCACTCTGTAACCTTCACTTAAGCAGAACCACTGACGGCAGCAGGGACCCTTGGAGATTGTATAGTCCAACTCACGCCAGTCAAAGCAGGGTGACCTAGAGCAGACTGCTCCAAGGATGGAGAGTGCAGAATCTGCCTGGTCAACCTGTTCCAATGTTCAGTCACACAGTAAAAACGCTTTTTCTTATGGTTTAAATAGAATTTCTCATATTTCAGTTTGTTCCCATTGCCACTTGTCCTGTCACTGGGCACCACTGAGAAAAGTTTGTCTGTGTCTTCTGGCTACATTGATGAGATCTCCCTGAGTCTTCTTTTCTCTAAGCTGAACAGTTTCAGATATCTCAGCATCTCCTCACATGAGAGATGCTCCAGTCCCTTTATCATCTTCATGGTCCTTCACTGGACTTTCTCCAAGTAGCCCCACATCCCTCTTGCACTGGGGAGCCCAGAACTGGACACAGCACTCCAGCTATGGTCTTACAGTGCTGAGTAAAAAAGAGGGATCACCTCCCTTGACCTGCCGTCAAAGCTCTTCCAAATGCAGCCCAGGATGCTGTTGGTCTCTCTGCTGCAAAGGTACACTGCTCGCCAATGGTCACCTTGGTGTCCACCAGGACCCGCTGGTCCCTTTCTGCAAAGCTGCCTTCCAGCCACTGAGCCTGTACTGGGGCCTGGGGTTGATCCATCTCAGGTGCAGGACTTTGTACTTTCCTTTAACTTCACAAGGGTCTTGTCAGCCCATTGCTCCAGTCTGCCAGGGTTGCTCTGGCTGGCAGCATGACACTCCGCTGTATCAGCCCCCCCCTCGGTTTTCCACTGTCAGCAGACTTGTATCATCACTAGTAACTGGACTTCCTGCTGTGCATCACAGCCCTTTTGAATCCAGCAGTACAGCTTTTTCTCACACACAACTATCATAAATCACTGGGACATCCCACAAAAATTGTTCTTTATAGAAATAACCACTTTGACTTGAAAAGAGCGCAGATACGGCACGGCCTTTTCAGAGCGACCCAAGCCATACGGCATAGTGAGTACCTGCTGAAACACGGCTGGAGCTACGCAGGCAGCGCACAGCAGCCTGTATTACCGCATCATACGAGATGGAGGACGTGACAGGTAAGATAGTTTTTAATTGCTGCTGAATAGCAGGATGAAGCATTAGAAAACAGAAGGATTCTGCTCCTATCAGGATGTTTGGAGACTGGGAAACTCCACATCCAGAGGAGGGAGGAGTGCTGCAACGAAGGAAGCTGGAAGAGCAACACACAGAGCCAGGACACTCCTCCTCCTCNCCCGGGCCGGGGGCGGGCCCCGCCGGCCGAGCTGTGGTAACAAAAGGAAGCACAAAAGCAAGGAAAATGACGCTGCTGCTTTGCCTGTCTGTATGCACGTCTGGCGTTGCTCTGTTTCTTTTTTATACCTGAGAGCAGCCTGAGAATCAAAGGAGGTTGATTAGTTGGAGCTTCACCATCATTTAAAATAATAGTTCGCAGCGCGTGCCTTCTGATAAAAGGATTTTTTTAGCTACCGTCTGCCTTATTGAACAATAAAGCTCACCAAAGCAAAAAGACTACTAATACTGAGCTGATCCCAAAATCGAGAAATTCCATCAAAATCAAATCACTCAGCAAACAACAAAACTTGCTTGGAATTAGAACTCCAAATTAATTCAGTCAGAGATTTTTTGTCAAAAAAAAAAAAAGCCATCAGTTTTTTTGATGAACTTCATCAAAATAGTTTTAACAGATCCCTAAGTCGTAGCACATTAGGTATTTTGATGCTGGAAATCATCGTGTAATTTAATAGTGCAGCCACAACCTCAAAATCCATAAAGCTTCCTGCTTAGATTTCAAATATTTCCTGGCAAAATTTTTCTTTTTTTTTTTTTCTGAAGTAACAGGTGACAGGTTTTATTAAAAGCATTGTCAAGCCAAATTTTGACAATCCATGGTTAAAGCTGACACCTCAACTTTGACTAAAGAGCACGTGAAATTGGCAGGTTCCCACAAAATGTCTGGGCTTGCATAAATCAGTGTTTTTCTCTCAGTATGCTTCAGGTAAATACTCACGCACAGAGGCATGCCAGTCACCATACTTTTACATGTTAGGATTAGAGATTAAATAGGAGAATAAATCTATTGGCTTCTGGAAACAACTGCCAAACGTGGAAGAACTTAAGATGACTGTGGGCTCCTTCATTCTTGTTGCCTTCTGGAACTGTACGGAACCTGAATACAGAACTGCAGTGAAGAAACCAGATGGTGATGCTGCACTAGCGTAGTACTTCCTGCTCAGTGACCTACCCCAAAGGAGAGCAAAACCAGATAAAGGATTAGTATCACCTACTTGCTGGTGTTGAACGTGCCTAAGGTGATTGGTCTTACACTTCTGGAACGCCATTTTTTCACTTGATGACTTTTTGATCCAGGTGGTTTCTCAGTCTCGCTCTTATAGCAAGTTTAACTGATTCTGTTTTGCACTGTTCCCTGAGACCTTTCAAAAAGGTCAGGTGCAAGACCTATCTGCTTACCACGAAGATCATTCCTGCCATGTTTAAAGGACTTCACAGTTTTAGTAAAATAACACTTTATCCAGGAATTTTAATAATAGATGACAGTTGGATCTCACAATATTTCTATGAGAAAGGTAACCTGCTTTGTTGGGATAAAAAGGTTAAAGAAAATGTCACTCTGAACCCTTGTTGACTAGGCTGCAAATAGCTCATCAAAGAATTCTAGCAAGAGGCATTCCCCTCACCATCCTTCACTCATCAACTTACCAATAAATGATGTCATTCTTCTCACAGTAAAATAATTTTCGAAACTTCATCTAGCAATTAGGCTGTAAGTTTTTAGCAGCTTACCTACGTACAGGAATAGTGACGTACAAGTACTTCATCTTGACAGGCTTTTAAGGAAATAAGCATCTATAGGTAAGAGTCGTACTTCCCTATACCTCTTAACTTTCACTGTATGCTGTTGTAGCAGGGAGACCACGAGAACTGGTTAAGATAAATTATTTTCCTGTGCAGACGGGCTTCCAAACCAACTGTAATTTTTGAAACTAGTAAACATCTTAACAACGTTAGCATTAACCCTTATTCTTAACAACTCTATTATAACAACTTTATGCAACATGAGTTTTGAGATCAAAGTGTAAAACAAGGCACAGTACCACGGAAACTCACACACCTCCTGCCAGCACGAACCCCATCTCTCCATATCATTTGTGTAGATAACTCCAGTACAATCTTCTCGGTCATTTCCTTCACCTACTTGAACAATCCTGGCTCAAAAAATACTTTTTTTTGAAGACTCTGTCTACTTGTAAATGACTTTTGTTTGCCTAGATGAATGACCCATCAACAGCCTTCTTATTTTCTTCCACATCTGACAATCCTGTAGCAGCATCAGTACAGCACTCCAACTATCTTTATGCTTTCTCTACATAAACGCTAAATTGTGGTCTTATTGTTTCTATGCAAAAGACAGAAAACAAAGGAACTGAAAGGAAATTCTTATTTCTATGGATTATTTATGAACTACGAATGTGGTAACTTTTTTATTGACTGTGGCCTCTATGGGCTGCTTTGATGAGTGGTAAACCAAAGCAGATGCAATGGAAAGTGTACGAAACTGGTTTTTAGGAATAATTAAAATAGAATGCTCTCCTGCATGAATTAGGAAGCATTGCTAAAGCTCAAGTGGAAGGTACTACTTCAGTACAAATGTGCTCTTCTGAAAGAGAAGGGAAGGCTCTGGAACAAGGACAAAGAACTCCTGCCTTCCTGAAAGAACAATATGAAAAAAATTCCTCTTTGAATAAATGGAAACTTAAGACAGTTTGACTACTTAAACTGAAACAAACAGCTTTTGCTTGTGAGTCTGCATTTGCTGCCTCGTATCACAATGCTAATCGCCGTTCTGTTACTGGCCTTGTTCTCCTGTATGTCTGCATTGATGTGTGAGAGGTCAAGAAAGCATCGGACAGCCTTAGGATGCATTTGCACTTGTAAGGGAGTACCTCTGATGTGCTTGTTGTAAATACACTACTTGATTTGCTGTCATAGCTAATGTATGTGTTAATTTCTGTATAATACACAAAATGTTGGAGAAGAAAATCTATACAATTAGCACATCAATCAGACTGTTCTTCTGCTATCAATGTCCATTGACTTCTCCATAAATTCTCTTTCATAATGAATATGAATCATGAATTAATCATAAGGACTAGGAAACACCATCCAAAGTTTGTAAATCCTAACAATATCACATTAAACATTTATTTTTTTTAAATACTGTCACTGAACCATCTGAATCCACAAGCAGTCTACATGTGCACACTGAACACATAATTCTGGCAGCACTCTAGCAACAGGCTGTTAGATGTGCTTAAAAGTTTGCAGCTACCAGTGGAAAGATGAAGGAAAAATTTGTTTTTCTCATCAAATGGAGAGAGCGTCTTCTTCCTGTCCAGATTCTGCACTTTAAATATGGTGTTTTGCAGCTATCCAAGTCAATCTACCGAGGCTGCCCCCAAAATGCACCATTTTGCCCATGTCTGTATCCTGCTTTCCCACACCATAGTGGCACCAGTGACCACACAGCTGTTTGGGGAGCACACTACTTCAGTAATTTGACTGGGGAGAAACGAGCACAGGGACATATTTGATTTGGTGGGTTCCTGGGCTTTTTTAGAGGTTGCTTTCATCCTCATCAGTTGGCTGATCTGACTATTGCTTTGCCATGGGATCACTGGTGCTGATGGAAAACGGGTGGAAGAGTGCAGGGCCAGGCTTAAGGTAGAACGTAAAATCTCAGACCATGACCTACTTAAGCTGACTGTAAAAGCTGACCTTTCATCTCTGCCACCCTCACTACGCTGGCCTGACTCCCTCTTAGGTTTCCCAGAAGGTAAGGCTAGTTTCTCCCTAGCATGGCGAACATCATACTGAGGTTCAGAAGTGCTACCACTGGCAGACAAGTGGGTGTATTAAAAGGTTATTTTGTGAATTATTTTTTTTTTAACAGGGGCTGGTTTTATTTCCCTTTACAAGAAAGATTCTATTTGGAAAGCATAATTTGGACCCCATGGGAAAAAATATTCAGAAGTTGTGATTTTGATTAAAAAGGCACTCTTTTGGGAGAAGATAAACAGGAGTGTACCAAGCTACTGTTAGGCTGAGGTATGTTCTTTCTATAGTACAGTTCAGCTATTTCCTCAGCAACACAGGGATGGTTGTTGAGACACATTCAACAGAGGGACTCAAGACTAGAATTTTTTAATTTTTTTTTCTTATTCACTGACAAACTCACTCCTGGACTAGGAGAGGACATTTGTTCCTTCCTCTTTGAGGGACAAAAGCTGGTATTTTGAGGAGTGAGGTGCTTAGGGTTTGGCCTTTGTGCGTAAATGCAAATGGGGATGAGGCAGAAAAAAAAAGGAAATGGGAGAGGGGAACATGTTTGATGAGGAGCAGCTAAGGGGCATGACGAGAGTTGGAGGGAAACTCCACGGCCAGGAAAGAGAGGAAACAGCTCTCTGCCAATCAGTACACCTTCTTGTTACGCAGCATGAATACTGCCCTACTGCAATCAAAGCAGATGTTCCATAAACAGAAATTTCCCCTTACCAGTTCTACCTTATGTGTACTGTATGCACTAGCACAAGCAGAGCTGGCCACAGAGAAATGAACCAGCAGCGATGAGGGAGAGCTTGGATGATCTTGTATGTACTGAGAACAGAGGTGAAGAAGGGACAAGACCAAAAGTGAAACCTCATCATCGATGAAATTCTGTTTTTTCACCAGTTTCCAATATAGTATTCGTAAGAACTAACAAAGGGCATCATAAATAACAGCCTCCATGTACAAGAAAAACCTGCATAACTGTTACTCAGCAGAACATGCACCTTGCGTGCTACTTCTGTCACCTGAAAGACCAGTTCCGTTACCTTTTACTCTTTCTGATTCCTGGGTCTCCAAAATAAACTGAGCATACAGGACTGGCTGCAAGAATTAGTACTGAGAGGCTTTTGATTCTGGTTACCTACATTTTCCCTAGATAAAGTCCAACTGATGCAGGTTTACTCATATTGCCATATAAATTTCTCTGTGTTTTCAGAGAGCTGCCCACTGTGTAAAGTAATGCTAGTCTTTACTGTGTAAAGTAATGCTTGCTTCAAAGAAGAGTTTGGACATGTTGTATTAAGAACTGCAGCGCTCATCATGTGACTGTTGCTTTCTTTTACACTCACAAACACACACATATTGTCTACACAGAAAAAAAAAAAGGTTAGACTTCTATCAATCATTTACCTTCCAGGAAATGAGTGAATTAAGAACACTTATATGATGCTACTTTGTCTTCTTGCTCATCTCCTTTGTGACAAGATTCTCTCCCAAAGTAGGCTCTAAGCATGTACTTACCACAATGATCATGGACAAAGTCACGAAGCTGAGGTTACCAAGGAAATAATGATTCTCCTCTACTTTACTTTTACTCCATTTTACATTTTATTCCATTTTCCTTTTAAGTCTTTTACCGTGGACCTAGTTTTAAGATAGCCACCATGATTTATTTCTGGCAATCTGCCAAAATTTCCTGGGAAATTAAAATCAGACCAAATCATGAGTCATGTCAAGGGTTTTTATTTCAGCCAAAACTGGCATGAATTTCAAGAGGGTATACGGGAAGGAGGGTTGAAGTGATGAGAGAAAATAGGTGATATTAGACTTGCCATTTCAATAGATTTCAAAAGCCTGACTTATTAGGCACCGTAACATACGAGCAGTTGTAGAGGAACCTATTGATTATTCTGCAAGCTTATAGCACAGAAGTAGATACACAAGGGAAATGCACCCCTGAAGGCCCTATGGTCATGTGGAACTTTGAAAAAGTACAGCAAGATACTAAGACCAGAAACAGGCAGTCACAGGATTTGTAACACTACGGTCATTTTAGGGTTTTTTTTTAGTTCAGCTTTAACAACTCCCAACCAAGAGAAGTCAATTAGCCCTTTTACCACCTTTACTTCCTCACTGTTCAGAGCGACAGAACGGGTAGACAGGTAACATTTGCTTATATTCACACTGCAGGTCATTTCGGAAAATCCTTTCTAGGTTTATGAGTTACACGAAACCAGAGGAAAAAGATTATCTTTAGGACTGAAGGAGAAAGAACAGAACATTAAGGAAAAGGGGCAAAAAGTCAAAGTAAAGGCAAAAATCTATATTCCCTTCACCTAATTTTAGACAGAAGTTATGAATTCAATCTAGTCTGATCAATCAGGCTCCCTTCATAATCAAACAGAGAGAGCCTTCATGCTACTGGAGTAATTTATCTCTATTTTGATGCCTATGGCATGAATCACAACCAAATTGGCATTATCTGTATTTCTCTTTGAGCCTAAGAGACGGTTCCCTGACAACTGACTTACACTAGATGCTCTATTTCTGTACAGCTAATATTATATGAGTAACCTACAGTTAGTTCTGAGAAGGAGGGGAGGGAAGGGGACAGGGGGACACGGGAAGGGGAGAGGAGAG
>VWZZ01007795.1:161772-203910 GCA_013399095.1 Psophia crepitans | reverse complement strand
GCGGGTGGCGTTCCAGGGGGCCTGGGGCGGACGCATGGAGGTGCCGCAAGTCGCAGGGTGGCTCCGGGCACCGCGGTGACAGAAGTGGCAGGGTGGGGACGAGGTGGGATGAGCAGATGGTTCCTGGCGGCAGCGTGGCCTGGGGTAGGCCTGCCGGCATGGGCTGGCTGGCCAGCTCTCTGCACCCAACAAGGGATGACCAAGGGCTTACGTGCAGCACTGGCTTAGGAGAGTTGGTGGACTTTGTCTCCTTGACAGGATTGGTTTTGTAAGTCCTTCACGTCTAGCAAATGCAGTTCGCATGCCCCTAAGACCTCCACTCTCCCATGAAACTGTGTATTTTCCACTGTGTAGGAACAAGCTTTCAGATCCAGGGCTCTCCATGGGTTTATTTGGGTTCTTCTCTGATATTTTTTGGAGGGTCTCTCATGGGATGCTTCCTTGTCTCAACAAGAGACGCTTGTAGCAGTGGTTTTGTGTAGTGAGCAATGACGGGCCATGCGACTTCACCAGGAGCCTGCTTCTGCCTCCACTGGATAGGTGACATTTAGCAGCATTAGAGAAAGTCTCATTTTCCACGTAAATACAGAGCTAACTCTTAACCTGGCTCCATCTGCCAGTCTGTGAAGCTGTCACTGAAATTATACGTGATGATCTAGAAGGTTGCAATGGTGGTGGTATTGCTTGATGAAGGATGTTCATACAGGTCACAGAATACACTTCAAAAATTTAGTATGGATACTTCTACTATTGCAATGTAGCAAATTCATCAAAATGTAATAAATTCATCAAGACATTTTTGAAATTTGTTTTTCGTGCTCTTTTTAGAGACATCATTCAGCATTTTAGAGAATGCAGTTTGCGACAAACCTCTCTGGTTACAGCAGTCAGACCACGGAAACTGGAAGCTCTTGTGACTTTTCTGTCAAGAGCAATTGGTTCTGGGCTAGCTGCAAAGGTGAAAAACTTTATGCTTTTTCATGCCCTGGTTGTATACAGTCAAAATGACTCATAGTTTAAGATTTTTTTACAGATACTCATTTATTTACTGTTGTAAATTTAATTGAACATTTCCAGAAAGAAATTGGACACTGGAGCTTGCCCTGCCACCCAATGGTAATGTTAGGGAGTTATTTTTCATTGCTTCTCTTAATAATATACCTGGAGGAAAGCAGACAGATTTAAGCGATGAGTCAGAAACAAACAAAAAAAGGTTTGTTTTTTTCCCCTCCAGTAGCATAAGCTGCTGCCCTTGATGCAGGTAGTCGCTTTGTCCTAGTGCTATTCCCTAGCATTGGTGTTTTGGGTTAGTCAGAATTTTGAATGCTACTCTTAGAACTTCAGCAGTTTGAGAGCACAGTACAGCTCGAAAAGTTTCTAGAAAATTGGTGGCACAGTGAAAGTGAGGAACCTGATCACATCCTGCATTGAGCGGGAGCGTCACAGAACTCTGCTGTTTTGCTTGCTTCTCAGTGGCACCCGGATGGCGGTTCAATACGTACCTACGTCCTTGCCTCGTCCAGCAGTCACAAATTCACTGGCCAGTTAACATTTATGCTCAACGTAATGGGTGGGATCACTGGAGACGTGTGGAAAAGCTGACTTTGAGGAAATGGGTTATTCTGGTTAGATGGGTAAAAGGACCAGGAAATAATTCACAGGCAAAACACTATTATTTTCTGCTATATATCTTTTTATTTTTAAAAACTTGTTTCAGTCAAAGCTATTGCAGAATTTTGAGTGAATAGGTGAAATGTTTCTCGTTGCCTTAAAAATGAAAAATATAAGAATTTCTCCCATCTCCACATACGACCCAGATGGCAATATGTGGAATAGAGACAGTTCAGTTGTGAGAGTGGTTTCTGGGAATGAAGTAGTTGTGATTACTGCATGGGGGAAAACTCACATAAAATTGAGTAGTCTCTATTTTTGCAAGAATTTTTAAATTATGCAATACTGGTTAAGGCTCATAGTGATGGATGCTTAAGCAAACCCAATATATTGCAGATACAGTAACATGTTCTGAAAAAGTACATTTCAGTCATATTCTCCTAAAAGGCCAGCAGAGGATGGTCAGGTAAATCCTAAAACATTAATTGAGCTGTACACTGACTGAAGTCTTTTACAGTGTCTAGGGGTTCAAAATATATGAAAAGGTCTTGGAGGGTTTGTCTGAGTTCAAAGGTCCATTATATTGTTTGAAATCTGTTTTATCTTTTGCAAAATGATGTGATTATGAAAGGCAGTTCTTTATTTTGCAGACAGATTGGTGATAGAATGTTGTAGGTAAAAATATTGCTACCTCACTACGACTAGCAGCTCAGAAGACGTTTGTTCCTGTAGCTAAAAGCCTGAGCTGGGGCACAGGTGGCCACAATTCATTATCCCGTGTGACTGTAGACAAGCCACTTAATCTTTCTGGGAAATGTTTAACCACTGATAAAGTAGTTTCGCTTTTCTGTCTTGTCTGTTGAGATTTACACACTTCAGGACCAGTTTAGCGATGTTACGGGGCCACGCAGCACCTCGCAGATTGAGTCTTCCAGATGCTCTGCCTTAGAAGTGATAGTAATGCAGCTTACTCCATTGCAGAGACTTGCTATGGAGTGCTATAAAAATTTGTCACAATGGATCTTACATTTCAGATGACGATGGTGGTAATGCTATAAATACAGGGTCAGCAAAACTTGATCTGAACCAACGCTGCATAATCAGTTTTTTTCCACATTTGGGGAGAAACAAGATGTTTGGGACCCACATCTCTAGTTTGGAGTACTACCAAAGAGATCAGATCACGTTATCTGTAGTTTAAGCATGGATTTTAGTGGCAGCTGAAGATCTTAATGAGAAGAAGCCTTCAGCTGCACGAAATCTCCAGAGAGGAGAGCATGAGAAGAGGTGATATCTCACTCTGGTATTTTCAGGTTTGTCCTGATATACCAGGTGTTTGGGTGGAAAAAACCACGTAGAATAAGCCATATGTATTTTCTGCTAATGAGGCACCGCATTAGTGTGAGACTAGTCTTTTCTGTTGTAGGCCAGAGTCAGGCAGCTGCTTTGCTAGAGAGCATAGAAAGACTGCATTGAACTTTTCAGTGGAAGCATTGTAATGTACCCGCCAGTCTGTGTGCGTCATCCGTGCCCTCTGCTGGCTGCAGAAGAAGGATTTTTGTAAGGATCATTACACCGGTAGAGTGGGGCTGGGTAAGGCTTTTAACTCAGGAACTCTGCTGTTGTGGACACCTAAATTTGGTATATGCAGCACATACTGAAACAATGCATAGGATTTACAGATAGCCTAAGTCTATTGTTAGTCCAGTGCCTTTAATCACTAGCTGTCCTAGCGGTAAGGTACTCGGTGCTTGGTGCTTTGTTGTGACATTAATGATGTTATGCGACTGCAGGGTGCCCTTAGCCTCCCTTTAAATGGGTGGCTGTTAGGTCCCTGCCTCAGGAAATCATCACTGGCAAGCTATCATCTTGTCTCAACCTGCTAGTAGCCTGAGGGAGCAGTGTGCTCCAGGAGGAGGCTGCTGACATATGGTCTATTTCTTCTGCGGCACCTTGAAGTTCTGTTGAATAAATATGTTTTCTGAGATGAAAATAAAGACAGAGAAGGGTGACTGCATACTGTCTGATGTCCACATATATATGCTGCTGAGCACGATGCTCTGGAATTGTGTGCACAGAAGGAAAATGTTGGTTGAATATATGAAGTCGTGACTCACATTAATTTTCATACTCTCTGTTCGTGTCTGATTACTAATCAATAAATATGTTATCAGTTATAAACTAATGGTTATACAAGCATACACTGAAAAATGTCATTTAATTACCACTGGCCAAGGAGAACTATAATCAATATACCATGACGGTGGTAACACATTAGTGACCATAATGAAATCCCAAGTAATTCTCTTAAGGATGCTCATATTGATAGGTGCCCTTTACCTCCTTGCCCTTTACTTTTTCATATGTAACAAGGGGACAACAAATGCAGGAAGGTTTTGCAGTCCTGAGTACTACTGTCAGTGAAAAGTAGCTATGAAAAGTTCAGAACACCTACACAAAGGAACTGTTAAAGACCCTGATCCTTGACTGGTATGCACAGAAACTTAGGATTGATCTTGAATACCTCATGTGTACATGACTGTCATCATAAAGGAAAATACCATGATGCTGGGTTAAATTTCAGTGGAAATTAAAAAAAAAAATGGAATGTGGGAAAAAAAAAAAGGATCTGGGATAACCACACATCAGGAAACATTTAGAGTGTTATGGGGTGAAGTTAAACCAACAAGCTTTTTGAATCTGTTTCCAGCCACCTACACAATGGTTTTCTGTAGGACAGCAAAAAAACTGCCAAGAAGGAACAACAAAAAAAGAAAGACGAAGTCGTTGTTAAATAAAGCAGTAATTTCTTTTTGAAGCCGTGCAATAATCATTGTTTTGTATTGATGTTATTCTTTGGAATGAAACTCAGGACTCTGTCTTGAAATCTCAGACCCTAATTTTGCAGGCTATTTTGCTTTGGAAGAATGGGTATCTGCCAGAGCAAGGGGCTTGCACAAGCACTCTGTGAAAAACCTTTCAAGTACGTTATAAGTGTGTATGCTTGAAGGACTGAATTTACTTGTCTTAAAAAGGTCATTAATGCTCCATAACTGAGTATGTTTTAAAATTATGTAACTGTCTTTGCTGCCTTGTTTGTACTGGAAAGTGATGGATAGGTGCGTGTACCAATCTAATCTGTGGCTGTCTAGTGCACGTTGCACAAGTCTGAAATCTTCCACACAATTCTTTGCTGATACATATCAACAGGGTGTCCCAGTGTGATGCAGGGATTAAAGCAAGTTTTGCTGGACTCGTTGGGATGCTAGTCACATCTTAGGCTGTCTACAAAGTGGTCTTATTGGCTTATCTCTGAAAATCTCTCTCCATGTTCTTACTTCTAATACAGAAGCAGGGAACTGCAAGGCAGGTACTAAACTATGATTTCATTTCTGTTCAGATTCTGTAAGTGCCAGCAGACGTCTCTTAAAAGTGCCAGTATCTGTGGGTGCCCCAGAGTAAGCAACACAATAAACCAGATCCAGATTCTTCAGATAGAGAAGCAGAATTTCAATTAAAATTTTAGCAGAATTTCTAGATGTTGAAGAATAGTGGAGGTATTTCAATGACTTTCATTTAGACCACTTCATCAAGCCCATTTTAGCATCTCCCGGTCCCTGAGTACTGCCAGCCTGAATTCTGCCTGGATGGGAGAAGTACAAAATAATGAACAGCAATCAAAGTGAAATTAACCTTCTTCTAGTATTTAATCTTTAGAAAAATACAAGAATATAAAAACCTGTAACTGTAAGGCCACAGAGATAACTAATGTTTACAGGAAATGCAGTGAATGGAAGGTGAAATTTTTTGGGGGGTTCTGCTTTAGGAGGGTACGAGTTTTGCTGTGAACATAAGATAGTCGCCAGCAACGGAAGGCATAGAACCCCTTTTCCTTCTTTTTCCAACCTCACTCCATGGAGACTCGCTGACTCAATGTTGACTCTAGTAGAATATAGGCAAGACAAAATATAATCCAGAGCAAAACAATATATTTGGAAAATACGGTAATTTTACACAGCGGGTAGCTGGCCTGCATCTCACTACAGCGAGAAGTTTGTGAGCTGTAAAGCCTGAATTGCAGATACGTGTAGGTAACATAAATATCCCAAACGAACATTGGAAAGGTGGCAGGAAAAGCATTGTCCGTCAGGGCACAAGATAGATAGCTGTTGATGGCTGGTGCTTAGGAAGACACATTTCGGTGGATGGTTTATTGCAATAGTCTGCTCTCCTCTCACCTTCCTTTTACTTTTCTGGTCTTAGTTGCTCTCAGGAAAAGAAGAGACAGGATCAGATGGATAGGTGTAATCTAACATATCCATACAGTGGGCCTCAGGGAAAGGTTGTTGGTATTAAATGCCAGGTAGATAAAATCTGTTGAATGGGAAGAGACTGGTCTGTCCACATTCCCCACTGCTTCACTCTTTCACATACGCAGTTCGATTCCTCTACATTTCCTGGGAGGTCCTGGGTGCTCTGTCTCAACTCTTCTGTGATTTTAACTTCTCATCCTCCTTTTCTGGTGATTTCACGCTTTCCCCGTCACAAATGCTCTGCTTGCTGTTACTTGGCTGATAGTCAAAAATATTTAAGGCAAAACTTGCAGATTTTGTGAACCTGTAAGCTCTCTTATCACAAAGTGCTATCGTCCAGCGTCTTGCAAAGTGCTAGGTGCAAACAAGCCTAACCTCAGGAAACTGCCCAACCTTTAACACAGCACTGCAGCCTTTAAGCTGGAACTCCATGTCCCAATGTAAAATTTTAGCCATGTTAAAGCATTCCACTGAAAAAAACCACCTTCATATAAGTGATACAAGATATGCTAAGGCATTACTAGTGATGTTTCCAGTTTTTAGAAACACTTTGATAGTTACCACAACTGCAAGGTGAAAGGGAGGGACCTCAGGTACAGTAATTATGATATCATGGCTTTTGTTTACCCAAGATCAAATAACCAATATCAAAGCTGCTATGAAAAAAACAGCCGATTTCTTTTGTGCCAGACATACATATTTTTCATTCATGATTCTACTTGGAACATTAATGGCAGAAACAGCTTTGACTTTTGGACTCAACACCATAGCTGCAGTGAGAAAATTGTCACTTCCTTTTGAAAACTTACTGTCCAAAAGCCATAAAACATTATTTCTCCATGTTAAATCTAAAAGCTTTATCTATTTTTCTGCACATCTGTTATGACTGACAACCTGAAAATTCAAAAGCAATGGATATAATATGTGTTTTCTGCTAGATTAAGGCATGAACTTTTGGTAAATAAAGGGCTACTATATTAAAATGCCAGGTATTTCCAGTAGTGAGGCAGGTTGTATCTGTGGGAGGTGGTCATTTATTTATGCAGATCATGCCTAGCTCTAGGGAGACTTTTTTAATCTATCCATGCCAGCAGCCACTCTTCACCCACCAGAAGTCCAGCCGTCTATTAAGCATTTGACATAATAATTTGAAAAGGTTATTTTATCAAATAAACTAGTTAATTGCTTCTAAATGCTTAAAATGACTATATGTAAATCATAACTGGACTCTTGATATGATACCGGGAGTAGTTTTCTTCTGAGGTATCTCTGATACTTTAACGCTGCTTTTGGCAATGCAATTATATTAAGCAAATAGTTCTGTCAGCAGACTGGATCAAAAAAGTGGTCCTGAGATTGGGGATCAGGTGCATTGGAAGTGAAAAAAGGGATTCCCAGGTCCCCAGCATCACTGCATCTTGCAGCCTCCACTGCTGGGTTTTCCTAAGGAACAAACTGGTTTCCACCAAAGAGACTGCTGAGGAAACAGGCATAGAGGAAGTCCCACGCTCATCACAGGCTTCTCTCCAAATGGCATGGACACTCCTGTCCAGTTACTAGGGGTGGCTGGATGGAGAAACTAGGACTGGTGGCCAGTGCTGGTAGGGAGTGCTGCTGCAGATGAGATGAGCTGTGAGTATTGGCCAGACAAAACAACTGAAAGCCAAGGAGGGGACATCTGAAATAAGAGGGAGGGCTTGGGAGAAGAGGAGAAGAAAGAAGGATAAACCACTACAGCTCCGATTTTAAATAATGAAGCTGTCATATTTGAAGTCAACATTTATGTTAATGTTAGAACCTTTGGAAGAGTTATGAATATATTTAATTAAAAGAAAAAACACAGTGTCCCTGTAGACAGTGTGAAAAGCAGAGAAACATTATATTAATCAGTTAAATTTTATGCTGCAAAGTCCCACAGATCTAAAGTTAAGCCAAATATTTTTAAGAGCTAATTTTCATATAGACTGAAATGGGTTCCTGCATAGAGCATCAAACTTGTTGACTGCTGAGACTCAACGAAATCCAGGTTGAGATGTATTTAACTGGCTTAACTTGAAGTATACAAAACAGCATTATCAACTTTTTTTTTCCAAATATAACTGTTAAAAATGTAAACTGTAAGAAAACATTCCTCAGTCTGGATTACCCTTTCATATGGTATAATCAGTATATACAGAGCAGTGTATCTTTGGCACAAATAGTAGTTTATAGAACTAAACTGAAGAAAAACATTCAAGCTGAAGTGTCACCTATGGAATAGAAAAAGTTACCTGATACAGATAAGATCATATGCCTTTCAGGAATGATTTTTCTTTGTAAATAAAACCTTCAGAATTTCAAACACAGCCACGGAGAAGAATATTCTCACTTTTGTGGGTCAGTTATATTAAGGTTCTCAAAATTAGAATTAAACAAAATAGATCAAACGTCTTTATCTTACAGGATGAAGAACTACTGAAAGTACGAGTGTCATTTGCTTCTAAATCATATCCAGTGGCAGCTATGACAGTGCTATATTCTGCAGCTGTTATATTGAATATATTATTTCCAAAGGTAGATTGGAAATCTTCTATTTCAGGATGTGTAGATAACGTCACCTTATTGTGAGAGGTAAATGAAAACACAGTTCTGTTAGACAGGATCTTTTCTTCAGAGGCTCCTATATTAGAAAGTGAATTTGAGGATAGCTGAATGCAAATGTCTTCTGAAATGCAAGCGTGGAGGTAATGGATGTCATTTAGATCAGCTCTAGGTTCACAACTGCGTCCTGGGTAACAGTGGCAATCAAATTTTTCTATGAATGTTTGCAGGTCCTGAAATGCCGGTTGCCCTTTTAGAGTGTATTTTCCATCCTTTGTCATTTGAATGACAGTATTCTCAGGGTTCAAGTGAAGATAGTCACTGGAATTCCATTTTTTCCTTGCGCAAGCACCAGAGTCTCGGCATAACACTTGGCTACAGATTCTGGCTGCCATCGTGACATTGATGAGGTACGGGGTCAAAGTCCTCCTAAGGTAGTTGTCCAGAGTTCTACAGGTGTTCTGTGAAAAGAACATCATATCTGCATAGTTCAGTATGGAAACCATTAAAATGCTGTAGTTCTATCAGTACCAGAGTGGGTATCTATGAATGTTTCTCCTGAGATTTTGATAATAATAGTTTTAACTGGTTGTTGGAAGCAAGTTTATCTGAGAAGAGCTGAGAAGTGCTATTAGTTCAAGGATCACAGCAAATCTATGATGGGTGGTTGCTGGAGATGTTACGAAAAGCAATTGTATCAGAAAGCAGAGAACTTTAAGCTTTCATTTTATCTGTGTATTTCACGTAGCATTTTCAATCAGATGCATTTAAAGAAGTTACGTGAAGGACTGAAGTTTCTTTTTATGTCTTGAATGGTTTGAAGGGATCTTGGGAAAAAAAAAAAAGAAACCTCACTTCTTCAGCGTGAACAAATAATTTTTCTACCAAAGTATTTCTCAGAGACTCTTCAGTTTTCCCCTGACCTGAATAGCTAGGCTGCAGGAGTTAAGGAGCTTTCATGGCATTTTGAATGGAAAGCATTTTGGGAGGATGGTCAAATTGAAAGTATGCAAAGAGAACTGATCATTCTAATTGATCATGAAGTTGGCATATATTCTGTGTATGCGTGGTGCAGTTTAATAACTGCTTTGGGAACTCTTTGTTTCTGACGCTGTGTCTCCTTAGGGCATTTGCCTAATACCACGTGTAGATACAGCTAATATTTACGCCCATGGATATCTCTTCAGTGAATCTGAGGTATACATAGTCTTTTCGGTTTCCTTTTAGGCATATATAAAAACCTTGCCTAGAAATTTTGGTTGATGCAATTCTTGCAGAAGTGAGACTCACAGTAATATTTAATTGCTGAAAGGCTACTGACTGCGTTAGCTGTGGGAAAAAAAAGGTGTGATTAGCACACAAATACGTAGTCTGACCGGGCTGTGGAAACTTCTGTTTGCTCACACAGATCTCAGAATTCAAGCAATAAAAGTTGTTGCTCATCTGTGTTCTGGTATTGGGGTAACAGGCAAAAAAGCTCCAGGTGTAAGTGATAGGCTTTCTCAAGGCAGGCACATACAAAAAGGAGTCAAAGTGGGATGCTTTTGGGAATTTGATCCCTCCGGAGCTGCGGAGGTTTATTTGGCCAGGTTTTCTGTGACAGAGGTGAGCAGCACTGAAGAGTTTCAGTTCTGTGCTCTCAGAAGACTTCAGAAATGTCTTTTCATACAGTAGTTTATTCTGTCTAGCTTGCCTAGGTTTGAATGAGCTAGTTCGAGAGATTTATTTGAACATCCTTATAACAATGTTTCTCAAACTATGTATTTGACTTTCCTTAAAAAAAAATGATTTTTTTTCCCTCTTCTACTCAGATCTTTCTTACAATGAAATTAATCAAAGTACTGCTTACAACAAGCAAAACAGGCTAGACCTGAAATTTCACAGACTGACTCCTCCTAGTGCTTTAAATATTACTGCTAAGTGCACTGTTTTAAAAAGCAGAAGGGTCCTTTAAAAATTGTTCTTGGCAAGCACAAGTAATCTTTTCTGTACTTAATGACTGGATTGTAGTGAAGATGTAGGAATTATTTTCTTAAATTAACTAAACAAGTGCTCGCTTGCCTGCAGTTACCGTGGTAGCTTGTCCAGTTACTCAGAGCCAACACTGGTATTTTGAAAGATTGAACTCTTATTCTGTGTGGTCAATGACAACCTTCATAAGCCTCAAATCTGCTTGTTTTTTGTCTAGAGACAACTGCTGGCAATATGGAGTCATCATTTTAAAAGTAGAAGATATGATGTAAGTAATAATGCTTTATATCCTTTTCACTTTATTGCTCTTTAAAAATGTCATATAGTAATTAATCTGGCATACCTTATTTTGTGTTAAATTCATATCACCCCAGATCACAATTCCAGAAGCACCCAGTGCAGCAGATTCTCCGATGGTATTTACCAGGTCATCCTGAGGGGAAATGTGCAAGGAATCATACTAATGTACGTAAGCTATAACATAAGGCCAAAGGTATAATGCATATAGTAAATTACACATCCAAAATAACTACTTTGAAGACATCAAACAATTAAACATGATGCAAATATTCTGCTCTCAATTACACTATTTTATTTTGGGATTGGGTTGCACAGGTGATGCCAGAAAATGTTGCCAACTATATGTAATTTATATATGTCATTGGTTAGAAAAATAAGGCTATAAAATGGAGCCAGTGGTTAGGCATATGACATGCACTTCTCCAACCAGTTTTTGTATTTTGCTGCACTGCCTCCTGGCTGCTCAGAGTTGGTAGTAACTGGTCTCAGTAATGCTGCCTGAAGCTTGTTTTTTTTTAAAAAAAAAAAAAAAAATTAATTTCCGTTACCAGAAAGTACTAAAGCAGAAGAGTAGCAAGAGAAAGCTTTCACCAACAGGAATCTCTTTTCTCCAGAGAACAGTGCTGACCTTTTACAGAGATTGATTTGGGAAATTTGTTTCTGTTCAGTTCTCATTTTAGGACCAGCTATTAGCCCAGCCCTAACAAAATCGTAAGGCCTGTCTGGGGTGGGAGAGGACTATAGGTAGAAAAAGAACAAGGGAAAAAACAACTTAACTGTGGGGCACAACACATGTAAAGGAAGAATTTAATGATTACAGGATTTAAATTATTACCTAGGAGCCCAGCAGGGGCCCTGTCAGCACCCCTTGCTCCCTGAAGGTATCCACAGTGCTGGGGGCAGCACCAGACACAGCACAGTCACCAGGAGCATAACCTCTAAATTCCTCTTCCTCATGACCTGGATGACCAGGAAGAGACTCCCCAGCCTAGCAGTATCTCTGATAGGGTGGGTGTACAGAAAAATGTGAAGGAAAGAGTGTAGCCAGAACTGCAGTAAGATGATTAGACCTTAGTCAGAGCCTAACCTCAACTAGCCCATGAAATGCTGAAATATCATTTGGAAAGCTACTCGAGTACAACCAAGGACAGAATTTTCTCACTAGCTTTTAAACTTTTTTAAGGAAAAGAAAGACTCCTGTTTATTGTTTTGCTGTTGTTTTTTTTTTCTTATAACCTAAAACCCAGACATTAGGCTGGCCCCAGTTTTACTAACTCTCTTTGGAAGAGGTTACTCAAATTTATTTCCTCTAACTTAATGTACTAAATATACTTTCTAGCTTTGTAACGTTTTGCTGCAGGTGAGAACTGCTCAAAGAATAAACCACTATTTGATGAATATCATGAGGAAGGTTTGAAAATAGTACTCTTAGTGTTCCATTTGATTAAATTTCTTGGACAGATTAATTTAATTTTTTACACAAAATCTACACACTTTTTTTTCCTGATACAAGTTATCATATTTGCTAAATAAATATCACCTGGTACTTTCTTTCCACTTGAATTTGAACTATTTAAGGTCTAGCTCTACTCACCTGGGAGAGGTATTCCTCATAGACATCTGTGAATACTGGCCGTGTATATACAAAAACTGGAAGGGGATGGGTAGAATTAGAGACATACGAAATTCTAATGGCTTCTTGAACTCTGTTGCGAACAAAGAGCTGGGCATTTCTGGAAGATCTTAAGGCTGTCTCTAGATAGACAGATGGATAAAGTGCTGTGCTTTCCTCCCACAACCAGTTAAGCTCATTATTTCTTTCTATTTCAATATCTAAACAGGTTCCCGTATAATTATGTGGGTTTTGTTTGTAATCATAGTTATAACAGTCTGGATAAAGGTAATACCCCCACAGACGGTTTGGCTTCATTTCTATGCCCAGCTTTAAAGATTCCAACATAATTGATTTTGCTGCAGCTTCAAACTCCATTTTAGCTATAGTCCTGGCTTCGGCTTCGGATAGACTGAGGTCTCTCTGCTGAACCAGTTCAATGGATTCCTGCCGATAAATGTCTTTTGATCCCCAGTTTCTTATCCACACTGGTCTCCAGTTTTCCCAGTCAATGACAGCCAATCCAAACTGCTCATCTGAAGGAATATAGAACTGGATGTCCTCTTTGGCTTTTTTTAAATGATTCTCCAGCAGCGAGAGTTGGGGGAGTCCTCCATTGAACGCCTCTCCTGTGACTTCATTTTTGTAAGGATAGTAGCCAAGCCTGTCTGGATAGAAGAGAGTGATGTTTTGCCCAATGGATGTCTTCAGTGTGCTTCCAATAAGAGAGAAAAAATTCATGTCCAGCTGCACTCCAGTCCTTTCAGTACAAAGTTCTGTAGGAGCATTCCAGATAGAAAGGAAAGGTGAATTGGAAACAAGTGGACGAGCTCTTATGTTCAGAGATGAGCAGCAAGAAACTAGAAGAGTGGCAAACATCACACCAGATGCTGTAGGATACGTACAGGTAACACAGATACGAAAACTTTGTCTTAGAGTTTCCATTGTAGCATGTGCAGTGGCATTAGGTGCTTCTGTTCAGAAAAAAATTAAATGCTCTCTGGGTGTTCAGAAGGTTGGTAGTCTTTCAAAAGCTTTCCCATACAGTGTATTTCTTCAAATTAATACCTATTAAGTGATAGTCCGTAGGCATAAACCAGGGGTGTCCTTTATACAAGACTCTCTGTTGTCTCAGACGGCAGGAAACCTTTCAACAACTCCTGAGACCTAATGCAGAAAGAGACACAAATGTAGATAAAGTAAGAGGTGATAAATATTTCATTTCTAACCATGAAACAAATACCATTTGTGATTTTTAATAACTGTAATCTTTGAATAAAATTCTCCTTTGAAGGAAAAGCATAATGTACAATCACAGAGGAAATAAAATCTCTCTATATAAAAAGTAGATCTAAAACTGACAGTGGAATGGTATCCAGTGAGTCATGGATCAAAATGAGTATGCTCAGTAGTAGTCCTGATTGTGCCAGTGACTGACGTCTGTAAACATGAGCAGTGTCACAATGTCTTAATCAACATGTAGTTTTTCTCACCTATCTCAAAATAAAGTTCTGGGTCTTAATTCACTATTTTTACAGAGCACTTAAGGGAAGATGCAAGATAACACAAAACTGGAACCTGGACTACTGCATGTGGAAGCAAATAATCCATGTACACTCATTTAACTCAGTAAGGTATGAAATATTATAGGCACTCTGTCTTCTGTCCAGATCTGTTTTAAACAGGCACAAAAGCTGTGTATCGTCTTGGTATATGGCCATCTATATGTTGCTTGAGGCCATTTGAGATCCCAGATGGAGTGATCCCAAGTCTGTGTGTGCTAGGAGTGTAATTCATTAGGAGAGCTGAAGTTGCACGTACACACACAGTGAGCTATTACACTTTTATGTAAGAAAATAATGGTAGTGGTGGTAGTCACGAGGCAATCAGCAACTTCTACATAGTACCCCAGTAGCATTCCTCTGTGCAGTAACTCACCTGAATCCACTTTCCTCCTGATGTTGAAATGGGTCAAACCTGGATCTGTCACTTTTCGTAGAGGCCTCATGATGAAGCCATGGAGTACCTAAGGAGTATACAAACGTGTACACAAAAATATAGGAGTCACCATGAAGTGTGCCACAAGGTGACTGGAAATGTAAAAACTCTGAGGACAGATTAAAAAAGCAAACAAGATTTTGGTTTGCAGTTACTGAATTCAGCTAGGAGTGGAAACTGCAAATGTCTGGTCCCTACACCTTGAACTATCTCTCTCCTTCAGTTTGTCTTTTCTGTGACTACTTAGTGTAAAATTTATAAGCAGTATGGGCACAGAATCATAGATCTCTCTTCCCCTAACAGTGCATACAGGCAACAGGTTGCAGTTATTATCCATTTGCATTTTTTTCATCATCCCTGTGGCTGCATGATTTTTCTTTAATTTGTTTCAATAAAATGGCAGAATGCCTCCATCCATCAAATTGCTGCATATACAAAAAAAGCTCGACAGTATAATGAGAGGTTGATGGAGACTGGAACCTTCCTAAATCCAGCCTCAAGCCAGGCTCACAGCAGGGACTGTTGTTGTAGTAGTAGTACAATGAGAATCTCTGTGCATTCACTGATTTTGATCACACCTGAACCTACTGAAAAGTCCTGATTTGCTTTGATTGTGGGAGAAAAGCATGTCTGAAAGCAACTATCATGGGGAGAAAAACAAAAAGAAAAAAAAAAGCGGCAGAGCAGTGTGAGTGATAGCAGCATAGCTTCTGCAAGAATAGGAAAATCTAGACCTTCAGGGGACCAAAACAATGAAAAAAACCTATGTTAACAAATGGACTAGATCCTGCCTCTGGTCACGGACATAACACTGTCTATAGATGATTCTGGGATTCTTCACTCGAGAGTAGCTTGTCTTTTCTGAGGACTAGGAGGAAATCAAGGACAAACAGAAAAGTGGTACTGGAGGAGGAGATCTCCAGAAGTCAAGTTTCCCAGAGGAGATTTGCATTACAGAGCTCTTCAAGAAATGCCAGAACTCAGATGCTTAGCTTCCCAGATTAGCAAGTCTATTTAGCAGACCCCACTTTGCTGCTCCTTCATCCATCACATCAGATGCCAACAGGCAGCAGAGATATTTTCCCTTTTATTCTTTTCCTGCCTAGGCATGCTGCCAGCTCTTGGTCATCGTGTCAGTGGAGAAGCACAGAGCTGTTAGATATTCATTGTGCTGGGTCCCCAACCTAGCTGAGGAGGGAACAACAGCCAATACAATTTTCTTGGCTTAGAGATGCCAGCCCATGTGAATGAAAGCAGCTACTCAAAGACACAACATGCACAGCTGAAAGACTGACAAACAAGCACCAATAGCAAGGATTCTTGGAAGAGGGTTTGGCAGCTCAGGAGGATATTTTTTTTTTTCTTCTAAACAGAATGTTATAGTCTTGGAGTAGGAAGTGCAAGTAGAAGAGGCAGAAAGTACAACCATGCACTATCAGACATCCCTCTGGAACTCATCTGCAGGTATATGAAAGGTATGAAGGGTATGCAGGTATGAAGGGAAGTGAAATGTAGTGTAGGTGGTGAGGTGCCATGCACAGCAGAGGTAGAACTGCAACAGCTTCCTCCCACCAGCCATAACAGCACCTCTGTCTCCTCAGCTGTTGCGCCCCTGAGCCTTGAGAGCCCAGTTTCTGATCGTAAGTCAAGGAACTTAAAGCACATCCTACATTCTCCACCAGGAGAGGGGTACCATTCTCTACCAGGAGAGAGCACCTCTATTCCACAGACCAGCACAAACCTTTAGCTAGGAGTTTGGCCCTATCATCTTCATTCCCTCAATATATTAATACAACGCTTTTGCGCCACATTTAAGTGTCTGCAGTGTTACACGTACATCTGCAAAGAGTTCTCTGTGGTCTTTCACAAATAACTGGGTTTTGGTCAATTGGAATTCTGCACCTCTTTGATTTATCTTTCCCCTCCTCCCCCCTCTCCTTTACAGTAAAGATTTTCACTTCTTCTTCAATGGACAAATTTTCATCAACATTTTGGAAGAAATTAAAACCAATGGTTTGAAGGCTAAACTACCAGTCAGAAAAGCCAAGAGCTGTAAAGGAAAAGTGAGTCTGCAGATACCTGAGACCCTGGGATCAAGAGGTGTGTATGATGACTGCTTATTGCTTTCATATTAATTAAAAAAAAGTTGGATCCTCTGTCATGGTGAAGGTCTTTGGTTCTCTTGGGATGATGAACAAGCAGCAGTAAACAGGAGTTCTCATGGTTCTGTCTTGGATTTCCTCACCTAGACTTCTATTGTTCATTTTGCTTGTATCTTACAAAAGCCTTATCAATCACAGGAGGCAAATGAGTTCTCGTTAAAGAAGCAGCAGGTGGCCTGAGGTCTAAACATCCATGTAGATATTTCACCATTACACAGGTTGATGTGATGCTTACCAGATGCGATAACTAAAGAAACCTTGCCAAGAAGCAGTTTCATAAGTGCAAGTTAGATCATACATCCGATCACCAGGAAAGAAGGTAGGGCTGTGTTCATGTAAATCGCTCCAAGAGCAATACCTCATTTACATGGCATCTGCTTAATCAGACTTGTAGAAAACAGGGCTTCATGCATTTCTCCTAACTGCCTTTTCTCTGAGCTAAACAATCTCAGCATTCTCAGCCTCTCCCCATATGACAAATGCTACGGTCTGTCATCCATCTTTGTGGCAATTTGCTGGACTTGCTCCAGTATGTTCATTTATTTCTTGTACTGGGGAGCCCAGGAGTGCTAAATAGAGGGAAATAAACACTTTCCTTGACCTGTTGGTAATGGATGCTCTTGTTAATGCCACCGAGGATGCTGTTGGTCTTCATTGCTGCCAAGATGCATTGCTCACTCTAGTCAACTTGGTGTCCATCAAAACCTCCCTGAGCCTTTTCTGCAGCTGCTTTCCAGGCAGTTGGCCCGCAAGCCTGTACTGGTGCATGAGGTTATTCCTCTCCAGGACTTTGCATTTGCTTTTGTTGAACTTCGTGAGGTTCCTGTCAGCCTGCTTCTCCAGCCTGTGGAAGTCCCTCTAAATGGCAGCATGATCTTTTGGCATATCAGCCGCTTCTCCCAAGTTTGTATTATTTGCAAACTTGCCAAGGGAGCAAGTGTTCTGTCCCATTGTTCACATAATTAACGAAGATGTTAAACAGTACTGGACCCACTACAAACCCTTACATACATCACTAGGAACAGGCTTCCAGCTGGACTTTAATGGTTCTCCAGCTGGGCTTCCTGGCATTCATCACAACCCTTTGAGCCTGGCATTTCAGCCAGTGTCCAGTTCCGCTGTCCATTTTTCTAGCTTGTACTTAATCAATGAGAATATTATAAGAGATAGTTTTGAAAGACTTGCTTAAAATCAAGATCAACAATACCCACTGCTTTTCCCTTGTCCACCAAGCCAGTCATCCTTGTCTAAAAGGCTGTCAGGTTGGTCAGGCATGATTTCCTCATTGTAAATCCATCCTAGCTACTTCTAGTCACCTTCTTGTTCTTAATGTTTAGGAATGCTTTCCAGAATTATTTTCTCTGTCAACCTCTCCAGGATTGAGGTAAGGCTGGGCTGACCAGCCTGTAGTTCCCTGGATTCTCCTTTTTGCCTTTTTTAAGATAGAAGTGACATTTTGTTTCTTCCAGTCCTCAGAACCCTCCTCCAATCACCATGACCTTTCAAAGATTATCAAGAGTGGCCTTGCAACAACATGAGTCAGCTTCTTCAGCACATGCAGCTCCTCATGGGCACATACCATCATGTCCCATAGACTTGTGTATGTCCAGTTTGTTTAAATACTCCCTAACCTGGTCCTTCTCTACTGAGGGTAAGTCTTCCTTCTTCCTGTCTTTCCCATGGCACTAAGGAGCCTGGGAACTCAGAAGGCCAGTCTTTTTAGTAAAGACTGAGGTAGAAAAGGCATTGAGTACCTCGTCCTTTTCCTTTGACACTGGGTCTCCTGCCCCATTCAGGAGTAGGCCCACATTTTCCTTAGTCTTCCTTCTCCTGCTGATAGACCTGTAGAAGCCCTTCATGCTGCCCTTCACATCTGTTCCTACATTCAACTCCAGGTGTGTTTTGGCTTTCTTAACCTCCTTCTTACACATTCAAAGAGGGTCTCTGTATTCCTCCCTGTTCACTTGTCCCTGCTTCTAATTCATGTGTGCTTCCTTTTTCTGTTGGAGTCTTGTCAGGAGCTCCTTCTTCATTCCTGCAGGCCTCCTCCTGCCTTTGCTTGATTTCTTGCATGTATGTGTGGACTGTTCTTGAGCTTGGAGAAGATGATTCTTGAAAATCAGTCAGCTCCTGGACCCCTCTTCTCCAGGACTGTCTTCCATGGGGTTCTTCTGAGCTGATGGCTGAAGATGTCAAAGTCCGCTCTCCTGAAGTCTACGTTTGTGATCCTGACATTTGCCTTGTCGGGATCTTTTCAGAATCCTGAACTCCACCATCTCATGGTCACTGCAGCCAAGGCTGCCCCCAGCCTTCACTTTCCTTGTAATGATGAGGTCCAACAGTGCATCTCCCTTTGTTGGCTTCTACATTATCCAAACAAAGTGACATTTCCTGAGACAGTGCAGATTGAGACTTCCAGGACAAAGTAAAATAATTCCACACAGAAATTCTGGAGGAAAATATTTTCCATCTGTGGAAACACAACTTACTAAAATGAAATAAAATTGTCACACATAAAGTGATGAGATACACTGACATTTGCCAGGACAGTGATCCTTTACATAATTGGTTTTGTCCAAACAAAGTAGGATCACCTCAGAAAGGAGTTGTAGGAATAGTTCAGCTTTTACTGTGCCTTTGGCTCTGGTTAGGAAGTACTTCTTGCCCCCATCAAAGTCAGAAAACTACAGGAGACAAATTTAGCAATTTGGTCCTGTAAGCTTTACATAAAAGTGGATTTCAGTAATAGGCCGATCTGATGTAGAGAAAAAAGAGGAAAACATTGTTTTGAATAATGTATTTACTAGTTTAGCTAGAACTCCTTTGTTACTGGCTAATCTTGCAGAGTTTGCTTTAACTGATTGTTGGGAAATGGTTCTCCTCCAAATCTGGCTGTAATGTACTCTGCTGGGTATAAGTTCATAGATTATTTTATGTGGTAGTTTCTAGTTAAAAGGATTGCCTTTGGCCCAGCCTAACGATGACAGCTTTGATAAATGTTACTCTTTTCAGTCTCCTTGAATGTCGGTCTAAGTGAGCAGAATCATAAAACTGCCCTTGTCGTTGTCAAAAAGTCAATATCTTTACAATATATTAACACTAATTGCTCTGGGGCTACCTGACGAGAAGTACATGCTGATGGATCTAAATGCCCTTAGTCTAGGGAAATAGCTACTGCTTTAGATTTTCCCTGAATTTGGCATTTGCAAAGGTTAAGTATTAGAGGAAATCATATGAATTTTCTTGGTTTAATTATAATGTCATCTTTCACAGCATAAACGGGACTGCAGAAATACACATGATTGAAAATGCTCCCATATTTTGGTAGCTACACAGTCATAGATCTAGGCCATGCCACGTGACCTGGAAAAAAAAACGCCCCACTTTGGCAAAGACAGAAAGTTAAAGAGAGAGGAGTATTATACTACCGTTGAACTTCACACAAATGTTATGCACCACAAACAGCTGATGTGTCCCATCAAAAAGTATTGATTTTGCTGCTTGGCTTATATTCAAGAAATGCCACTAAATGTTAAAAGAATTCAGCTTTGGGTTTTTTATGAAAATTAGACATGAAAGTCCACGTTTAGCCTTGAGATAATTAGACATATCTTAGTCAAGTCAGATCCGCTAACATTAAAAATAAACTTAAGCCAATAAGCACACCCAGTATCCAACATTCTTATGCCAATAGTTCTAACCACACATCTCAAATTTCAAGCAGAAGTCCTTAAAACCTCATGCACTCCCTGTTTTAGCTCGAGCACTAGGAAAGCAGGGGTGCCATTCATGTCTTCCAAGGGAGAAAATGAGTGTTAGTGAGCTGTGGTATCTGGCTGAACAGCAGCATGTAAGAACTCTTCTAAGCCTGAGATCATCAATATAATTATATATCTGTTTAGATTGTAGCTAACGCAGTTTTCAAGTATTTATTAGCTGTTTCTTGCATTATGAACAACGTGTGTTTTATTGCATATTAATGAATGACATAAAATAAGAATGGAAAATACTCATATGAAAATTGATTGGTCTTTTCCCTGTGCTGAAGAAAGTATGGCTACAGAAGTTTGCATGTGGAACTGCTTTTTTGGTGGGGTAGAGAAATGCTTATTTTAAAATTCCTATAAAGCTGTGGTGTAAGACGCATTGTCAAATATGCAGGTGGGACCAGAATATTGAGGATTTAGTCCCTATTCTTTCATTTCCGTATAAACGCTAGCTGTGTTAGTGCGAAAATGACTCCGAACGTTATAGACAATATACTGTACTAGACATTGTAACTGTACAAGTGCTTGGGACAAGTTGCTTTGTATCTTCCTTTATCCAAAGTCTATGAAAATATGAAGTTGTGAAAGATGTCTAAAGACTCAGCTTCAGCTTCTGGGAAGAGATTAGCACTGATGAAATCTTAAGGAGAAATAGCCATGACTCCTAGGGAACAGAAGAACAAACTAAGGATATGTTTAATTAAGTGTTAATGTATTTAAACTTGGAACCTGAAGCAGAATCCAAACAATCCAACAATACTGATACAGTCCACAGACTTTTAGTTCTCTGAACAGATCAAAGCAGCCCACACTGTTAGCAAAAAGCTGTATTTTTCATGGGTGAGTGGAAAACATTTAGTGTATCTGACATCCCTCCTGCCCTGTCCTTGGGCCTCCCGGGTGATGCTGTTATGAGAAATGGCCCCATTCTCTTACTGTTCATTCTGGAGATGGAGGGAACAGTATTGCTGATGGAACTTCAGCCTAGAGAGGATTTAAACCCTCGTTCTCCTTTTAGAGGTGCCTGTCCTGAGCTGGAACCTCTTTGTTCATTACAAACAGATGTCAGAGTCATGAAACAACCAGAGAAGAAAGGGAGGAATAACCTTGTAGTTAGATTGTTTCCCCACTTGGGTCATTCTCGCGTTTCTAAAAGAGCAGGCAATGATACTCACTTCACACAAACACGCGGGTGTTGTGAGGATAACGTTAGCACTTGTTAGGAATAGGAAGCTCCTCAGAAAGTAAGTCCACTTCTGGAAGTGTGAACCATGTGTGCTGCACAGCTGGTGGCAAGTGTAACCTGATCAAACATTTAAGTGTGACGAATGGTCTTTGTGTAGTAGGATTTAGCCTCGTTGTTATGAAGGCGTTAAGCTGCACTCTTCTGTAAAGTCAGAATTTGTAAGCGCTTGTTTTGACAGTGCTTTCTAAAACTCCACCCTCACTTCAGTATACTCTTCTCACTTGGGCTAGGGCAACATGATGAATTGTTCAGGTTAAAAATACCTCTTCCAAAAGAAAAGAGAGGAAGGGTTTTTTCAGTGACTAAGTACATGAACCAGGAAAACTGGCTAGTTAGCCGTCATATGTGATTTAACAAATGCTTGTCAAACTGCATCCCAGTGCCGTGGCTGCCCTTATCATCAGGAGCTGCCAAACCAGCTCTTTCATCATTGCTTACTCCCATTCTTGAGTTCTGTTTCCAAGTACAGGGCAATGAGTGCGTGAGGGCCTGAAGCCTGAGAAAACCTCCAAACAAATGTCTGTGCTGGCACTCCTGACCGTGGAAGAAATCGAAATATGCCAGCGATGTAAATGTCAGGAGCTGAGCATCCAGGTTGTAGACAGCCCCCCCATAAAAATGTGTATACAAAAGATTTAGCCAAAGTACTATTCAATTACTTAAATGTGAGTCCACTATATGTTTTCACTATATGTCTGATTATTTTTTCATAGTCTTGCCATGACTACTGCAGTGTTCCATGACTAATTTCAAATCTTAGGGAAAAACTCTATCCTCTCCATTCTCGTTTTTTTCTCTTGCAAGTTCTAATTGTCAATTTTATAAAAATTCTTAATATCCTAACAGCCTGTTTATTGATGCTCTCATTTGTTTTTAGCGAGTTAGCCAAATAAACTGAACACATTTCCAAGAGCGTTTGGAACATTTCCTTTGTTGTATTGTGTATAATTAGGCTTGGCAGAACTCAGATTCTGTAATGACAGTTTCCATTGCAGAGGAGTCAGGGACAAGATAAAGAGTTCATCACGTGTCACTTTGCAGAGTATTCCATCTCGCTAAGGTTATTCTGCAAAATGTTCAGTCTGCTGAATCCCTAGTGCTTTCTGGCAAAATGAATCCAAATACACTCTCTATAGCAAGATTTGAAGGCATTAAAAATGTGCAGTGCTGGTCAATATCACATAAAAATATAATCATGTATCTGCCACTAATAGGGATTAGTACAGAGCTAATTAAAGCACAGATAAACACGGGAGTATATTTGGATCACATTTCTGTACTACACTACTACTACTCTAGTGGGAACTATTGGGCAAATCACAGCCAAAAGCCTAATCCCTATTTTCTCTGCTTTAGCCTGTGTATTCAACCTGTTCTTCCTTCCAACCTCCTGACAAAGTTGTAGGCAAAATTTTCATTGATTCCCCTATTATATGTGGACATCAACTGAGTAAAGTAAATTATCTTTGAATGCTTTCATCGAGATAATGCAATTCACCCTAAAATGCCCTGTGTGGAGGCTTTTTGTTTTGGGTGGGGTGTTTTGGAGGGGGTTGGTTTTGTTTTGGTTTTTTTTTGTTGTTTTTGTTTTTTTCAGCAGTATCTTGTATTCCAGTCCCATTTTAAACTCTCGTGGACAGCAATTTTTACAAGGAGCTGTAGTGCAGATCATTGTGCACTTGGATTTGCAGTACAAGAACAGGCTTCACAAGCAGTTTATTAGATCTTCTCAGTGAGCTTTTCCAAACAAGATGAGGTTATCCTACCAGCGTGTAGACAGTGTCAAAGGCAGCCTGTGATATGGAGGATTATAATACTCTGTTAATGAGCATGGATGTTCATCATCTTCCATATGAGTATTATTTTAAAAACCAGAACATAAAAATACATGATATTCTTTCCATCTAACCCTTCACACAGCACAGAAATAACTACACTACATTTTTGGTCAAAGAAGATGGTATTTCATGTCTGTGTTGAAAGTAATTTTTTTTCCCCCCAGCAAATCATTACCCTGTTCTAGGGACTAATACAAAAAAAATGATCGACCCTGTATCTGTGCCTGTGAACAAGTGAGAGCATTCTAGAGGACATCTGCAGAAGAGGCAGAACTTGGTTTTGCTTAATCCTTGGAAGTAATGCAGTATTAAAATTAACACAGAGGCCAACTCCAAATGTGAAACTGTTTCAGTCACAAAATTATGTCCTCTTATTTTGAAAACAGAGGATCTTGCAAGAAGGATGATAGTGCTGTTCCCTTTTAAAAGTAAGGGGGCAGATGTACCCCTGGAGTAAACCCAACCTGCGCAGATTAAATTTTTCCTGGATTTTCAGTAGCGATGCTTCATAGCTAGAGCAACAGGAGACGGAGGGGTGGGGATGGGGGGGTGGGTGTCCTCAGAGGGAATTATCCTTGGAAATAAATACGTATTATTAACCTCAGTACCAGTTTATACATTAACATCTGTCTTCACAGTATGTGGTTTCAAGTTCTCTTGTGCTACACCTGAATGCTCTCTCTTTTTAAACGTCTCCTCCTGGGACTCACTCATTCCAGATTCCTTTCTCCCACATGATGGTATATAAATAAATACAATCTGAGGAAAATATGAAACTGCAGTAAAGAAATGAACCCTCCCTCAAGAATTTCTCTTTTCTGCTGTTTCCTACTGTGTCCCTTTTCACCTGCTGTTTCTTCACAATCCTCATAGTCTTTTGTTATTTTGATAAACCTACTAATACCGAGGAGCCAGTGTAATTGCCACCCATCCCTGGAGATAAGCGCGAGAGATGGGTAAGCAGATGTCAAAGTCTCAAAACAAAGGTGAGTACAAAGCTATGCAGAACACTGGTGATTTATAAAGGAGACATTAGCATTATCGAGCGCTGTTTGGGAAAACGGTTATGCAAAGAATTAACAGTTTCAGCCGAAAAGAAGAAAGGAGCGCGCTGGACCTGCCTGAGCGAGCACATTAGCATAGCCCTTGAAGAAGGCCTAAAAAAAAAAAAAGATTTACAGTGGGAGAGCTGAAAGCAGAGGCTCACAGCTCCGAGCAAACAGCAATTTCTGTCCGTTTGGCCCCACCACTGCTAGGGAGGGGAAAGCTGGTACAGTCGTTACGCGCAGGGTACCTGACCTCAGCCCCGTGTCGTCTTCTAACTGAAATAACCTGCAAATTCTCACAAATTTTGGCTAAACGGTGAAGTTGAGAGACACAATGAAGTCTACTATTTTTCAGGATAAATGGCCTTCACGTCTTCTGTGCTGCAAGAGTGCGCTGGGACCACTTGCCACAGGAGCAGGGATTTGGACAGCACGTTGTGCCCTTCAGGCCTGGCTCTCACCACCCGCGTCCTCACCGTCTCCAAGACTTCTCCTTGGAGGCTTCATTAGAGACCTGCGCCAACCCACAGCCACGCAGGGACTGCCTGGCAGGCGCTCGATCGTTTATAAGCAACTCTGACTCAAACCTCTTGCCTCAGATAATTTGTGGATTGCCGTGCCCGTCTGTGGCTTCATATAAAAAATAAGTATTACACTGCAACGTATCATTCACCTGAGCTGAAAGGCTGAAAACAGTCAGGGGCTTTTCTTTCACCTGTGACTAGAAGCATTTGCTGGGGACAAACAGCTTCGTATTAAACTTCCCCAAGTCTAAGTTTATTCTTAAAAAATAAAATAAAATTGGACTACTCTTCCCCATTCCCACCCCCTGAGAAAAATTGCCTAGACTAACACCTTAACCTAAAAAGCTTGAAACTAGCATTATTTAAAGTAAAATTGCTTTAGCAATTTTGTTAATACAGAGACATAGATTTTACTCAATACCTATGACAGCTATATAGTTACAGTTTGTCTTTTGTGTAATAGTTCAATGAATCATTCAGAATGAAGAAAAAGTTAAAACATGCTGAGATAGAAATAGGTGATAGTATCACACATGGTTCTTACCAGTGGTTGTTACACCTCACGATTCCTGACAATCTTCCTGGAAAGTCCTACTGAAATTTGCCTTCTCTCTCTGAGATTTAAATTTTAAAATAAAAATTTAAGCAACATAAAAATAGGCAGTAAATACTCACCTACATGATTCCACAGGTCAGGGCTTGCTGTAGTGAATGAATGGGTGAGTGGACAAAATAATTAGCCTTGTCTGGAAAGGCAGGGCTCTGGCCCAGCCAATTGGGATTTGTCATTTGGTGAAAAACCTTAGCATAATTACAGGGTAGTTCGTTAAAGGTGCCTCCTGTCACAGCTGATTGCAGTAAGTAGTATAACAACACGTTACCTGTCAGAGGTCTTACACCATGTTTTATAGTCTACTGAACAAATGCTTTGAAAGAGTTCTCTTTTTTTCTCAAGTAAGAAATATTTCATATTTCAGCTTAATTCTGCGTTTTGATGCAGCAGTGGTTTGACCAATTGAGGTAAAAGTTTTTTCATGGCTATGCAGAAACAGGGTAGGGGGAAGCAAGACTGCACCCTGCGTTGCCGAAGCGTAGAGTACCCCCAGGCTGTGCATCCACGCTAGACCTGAAACAAGGTCGCAGGAGGTGATGAGATCCTCCCCTGGAGTCAATACTGAGGTTGCTGCACTTGGAGATCCCTGAACTGAGCATCGCATTTGGCCCACTGACTGCTTTCATGGAGGTTGGAGCAGGACCGTGGGGGCATCCCTTGTGGATGCTGGTGTAGGGTTTGTTAACACCCATATAAGAAAGGATAGGATAGGACAGGACAGGACTCAGTTGGAAGGGACTTACAATGATCATCTAGTCCAACTGCCTGACCAGTTCAGGGCTGACCAAAAGTTAGAGCATGTCAGTAAGGACATTGTCCAAACGGGGCATTGACTACCTCTCTAGGAAGCCAGTTCCAGTGTTTGACCACCCTGTCGATATAGAAATGCTTCCAGTCACCTTCCCAGTGCAGCTCTGAACCACTCCCACTTGTCTTATCACTGGATACCAAGGAGAAGAGCACAGCACCTCCCTCTCCACCTCCCCTCCTCAGGAAACTGCAGAGAGCCATCACGTCGCCCCTCAGCCTCCTTTCTTCCAAGCTAGGCAAGCCCAAAGCCCTTAGCTGCTCCTCATAGGCCATGGCTTCCAGCACCTTGTTTCCCTCGTCTGGACACATTTGAGGAATAAAGGTAATTAAACAACCTTCCCATGTGCATTTGTTTAACTCCTAGCTCTGGTTACGCTCACACAGCACTTGGAGTTGCAGGCTTCCCACAGCAATGGGATGGCAGGCAGAGCCGTTTTGAGCTGTGGGCCCTCTGTTATATTTGCAATATAGCCATTTAAAACCTTTGGTTTCTCCCTCAGCATAAAAAAATACTTGTCTTTGGAATCGATTTTAGTCTCAAGACTTTTGTTTCAATATTGACATATTTTTCTCATTTTAAAATACAGTATGTTTTCCTTGTATAATATTTTTACTAAGTTTTTGGTACTCCATGACACATGCTTCTTCAATGTATACAATGATAAATCCCCAAAATGACAAAACAGTCAAAATGTTGGGAGGTTTTTATGGTCAGCTGTAGATCAATGCTTTTAAATCATTATTTAAAATAAATTTAAAAAAAAAGTTTTAAGAGTAATATTTTATAAAACTATTCTAAAATGTTGGAAAAAATACTCTAGAGCTACATTTGCTGTGATGAAGATGGAATAGAATTTTCCAATATATATATTTTCACATTATTTTTCCTCAGCAATATGCTACTGTGCATTACTCTTACGTTGCATAACAATTCTAAAACAATACTGATGGGTAAAAGTCTAGAAAAAAATAAAAATAAAGCTTTGGAATTTTAACTGTTAATGCAAAGATTTGGTTTTGTCTAGGTTGAATCCTTCCATCTGCTATTTTTGTAGAAGAGAACAAGATCCTCCTTCATGGACAACATGGAGCCAGCTTTATGTGTCAGAAGGACAAGGAAGGTAAGATATGCAATAATGAGACTAGGTAGGTCAAATTACTCTTGAGAAACTCGTGGTAGCTAGGAAAAGCCATCACTGTCTCAGCCCAAGCTATAGACTACAAGGCTTTTCTACTTCACCTGTCACAGCGGTTTTCTCTCCTGTAACGTTGCATCTTTATGGTACAGGATCCACACCACAGGAATCTCACAGCCAGAATCCCACCTGCTATCTTTACCACTCATCTTGTGGTCTAGCCTTCACTTCCCTAATCAAATAGGAGTCTCCTCCCAGAATAAGCCAGCTGTGGCTGGCTGTGGTATTAAATAAATGATACAGTTCTCAACATTTGAAGGAAGCATTACTGTGCTTGGTGGAAGTGATGGTGTGAAATAGAATCATCAAGTTGAGGAGCCTAAGGTGATACAGAAATGAGTCTGCAGAGCGATGGGAAACAAGAAAAGAGGTGCAGAGCACTATGATCAAACCATTCTTCACACCTCATTAACCTACTAGTTTGTCTCAGACATCCAGCAACATCCCCTCCGGCTTCTATCATCAAACTATTTCTTTCAAAACAAGATTTGCAGTTGCTGGTACAGAAGGTTCACATCCCCAGATCAAGCCCAGCAGGGGGGTGGGCTGCAAATTATTTGCTCCAGTTGGACTTCTCTGTGGGCACTGCTCAGCATTAGGAACAGACTCGCTGTCCCCTGCTGAGGCTGCCAGCAAAAGCGTTAATTTTGTTTGTGTTTTTACGTGGACATTTGTCCATTAGCGACTGGAGAAGGGCCACCCGTGTCACGCTCTGCAGCTGCCAGCCCATCAGCAGACACTAACGATTTCCAGTTGCTGCTGAATGAGCTGGACTCAACCCAATAACCTGGTGCTAAATGTTTCTGTGCTCCTCCAAATCACAGGAGCATGGCTGTTGGTGGTTCCTGATTTCACTTTGATGAAACACAAGTTGGAAGGTGCGATGGAGAAATAGGAAAACCACAACTGGCAGCTAATAAAAGAGGAGATGTCTGAAGGCAGATAGGAAGAGAAGCTGGTAAAGATAAGCAGGTACCACACAGCTTGTATTACGGAATGCTACAAATGAAAAAACAGGGTGTGTAACACGCAATGGCAGAGGTGACCCAAAGCCTCTAAGCAGTGTAGGCAAAATTGAACTCTGCTGCCCCAAGAACAAAGCACGGAGGAACTGACGCTTCTCCCAGTATTAATCAGTGGCAAAACTCCAATTTGTGATTTTGGCAGAAGGGCAACTGGTGGAGTGCAGGGAGGCAGGGGACTGAGCTGAGGATGTAGTACCTCCCTTCCCTTCTCTCCCCACTGGCTCTCCAGCCAGTCTGATCCCACTGAGGTGAATCCTGTCTCCTTGGCATTTCTTAATCTTTCATCAGAGCAAGGCATTAAGGTACCTGTAACCTGTTCCTCAGGAGCTGTCTTCTGAGTCTCAGTCACACACGTCAGATCCTACCCTCCACACACCACATCCCCTTCTCCTAAGCACACTGAGGGCATGTGCCTTTGTCACGATTTAGTGCTTCTTCCTCTTTAGTCAAGATTTTCTGGTACTTTATAACTCCAGCCTAAAGAATTCAAACTTCTTTTTGGAGAACTATGGCTTAACTCCACACAGACCCCTCATCTGGTACAGAGTTCAGCTCCCTGCAGAGTTGGGCCATCATAAGCAACTATCACGTGTGTTCTCTTTTGCTTAAAGAAGCCACTTTAGAATCACAGAATACCCTGAGTTGGAAGGGACCCACAAGGATCATCAAGTCCAACTCCTGGCTCCACACAGGACCAGCCCAATCAGAGCAGATGACTGAGAGCATCGTCCACATGCTTCTTGAACTCAGCCAAGCTCAGTGCTGTGACCACTTCCCTGGGGACCCTGTTCCAGTGCCCCATTACCCTCTTGGTGAAGAACCTTTTCCTGATCTCCAACCTAAGGTGCAGCTGTTAAGTCTTACTTTTTCTAGGTCTGCATGAGATCAAGGGGCTGTTTATCAGGGAGTGCAGTGCTAGGACAAGGGGTAATGGGTTTAAACTGAAAGAGGGGAGGAGATTTACATTAGATGTTGGGAAGAAATTCTTCCCTGTGAGGGTGGTGAGGCACTGAACAGGCTGCCCAGAGAAGCTGCGGAGGCCCCACCCCTGGAAGAGGTCAAGGTCGGGTTCGATGGGGCTTTGGGCAACCTGGTCTAGTGGAGGGTGTACCTGCCCATGGCAGGGCGGTTGGAACTAGATGGGCTTTGAGGTCCCTTCCAACCCAAGCCATTCTGTGAGTCTGTGAGTCAACAAGCATCAGTACTATGGACATCTTCAAACCTTACTCTCTGAGCATCTGTGTCGGGGATCTGACCTGAATTCACATGGTCTCGTTCTGGCCTTTGTCACAGATTTCCCTACCACAGAAACCGGGGCACTGGGGAAGAGACATGGAAATCAGTGCACTGCCATGCCTTGCCCCAGGACATAGGTTAAGCATATAGCAAAACATGGGAGCTTGGGAGCATGCTGTTGTTTAACCTGAAAGGGTATTTTTCTTCCTACACGTGCATAAACTTTCCAGGTGGAAGTATCTCCTGAATGCTGGCAAGACAGGGGGTCTAAGAGCCCTCTGTTGTATTACAGCAGTTAATGTCACTCTGAAAACTTCCCTTGTCCACTGTGGCATTTGACTACTCTGTGGGTACGTCTGTATCTTGTAATGGAGCCCAAAGAAGAGTTTCTTTCCAGATGAAGCAGTTTACCTGTGCGGTACAACGCAATGCAGAGACACCAACCCGGGTCCTGGAAGTGGCAAAGCATGAAAAACTGCAGTGTATTTATTCAGCGCAGAACATTTTCAGTTTGTCTGGACTACTTTTAGGACCGGAGCTGGTCTCTCTGTGGGACAGTTCTGCACTGTACCCTCTAAGCCTAAAAGCCCACGTGGCTCGAACCGGCAGGTTCCAGTCCCAGGCTCGGTTCCGCAGCGCAGCAATGCTGTTGCTGCCTCTGCGGAGCTTTTGGTCTGAACATGGCACCACACTCCTGCAGTTATGATTTTTCCTGTTCCGGCACGTTTGCATATGCAAGGCTACCTCTGGCTTGTGCTTCGCTCTGCAGGCTAAAGAAATCCTACGATGGGCAGCACCGCTCTCCCCCGGGAGGCCTCCCACAATGCGCCTTGCGCTCTGTGCCTTCCAGGACTCAGAGCTCAGCTTCTGAAGGCAACACAGAAGGCTTTTTTACCTTTTCTGCCTTGGTTTGTTTTTTTTTTTTTCATTTTGAATAACTAACTCATTTTATTTTTGAGAGTGCCGTATCTAATTTACATTTAAATCTTTCTAATCCCTTGCCAAGCTGCCATGACAATAGGCACTGTAAAAATTAGTAAATAAGAATTCTCTTATTCACCTGATTGCCTTTCATGTCTCATTGTCTTTTATGTCAGTCTATGCCAAGGCACTTTCATGTTACATCTTCAAATGTGAAACCTAAAAGCAATCTGAGTGAAATGGGTTTATGTCAAGAAAGATACATCCCTGTGTGTCATGTGTACGTATTGAAAGCAGCAGCTTTAATACAGGAGTGAGGAGGAAGACACCCTTCCCTCACCCAGCCCAAGCGCAAAAAGGTTTGGGAAACTAAACTCCAGCTTAAACCAACAGCAGTAGCACGGGATGTTTCTGAAGCTTATCTGGTCCCAGATTCTCACCGGTGGAAATCCACAGAGTGCAGGTAGCTCTGGTGCATCTGTGCAAATACATACCCACATGCATCAATGCAGGGGGGATTTGGGACCGTGCCTTTAGCAAGAATCTGCCACTGGCCTATTCGTGTGCACTGATGTGGATGTCTCAAAAAGGATGCCTTCCACATGGACAGGTTCACAGCACACCTGGAGAGAAGGCAAGCACACATCCTCGCCACCACAAGACAGAATAGGAGTTAAACCAACCTGCATCCTTGCAACTGTAAGTACAGGAGAGTACAGGGAGTGCTTGCCAGTCTTCCCTATACTCCCATGTAGGATATCAGGACCACTGCATCCCAGCAAATCCTGCTGGTTGTTCTCAGCTGCCAGACTTCACTTTTTTTTGTGCCAGAATGTGTCTTATGGCCAGAACCTTTATTTTCTGTTATGGAACTATAATTTACCAGGCAGTCATTCATGTGGTAGACATGCAAAATCCATGTTAATGTCCTCCACCCACGTTTTTCTAAAATACTAATGTTTTTATTAACGGTAGTCACTAAGAATAATATGGGCTAGAAAATGTGATAAATGAATCTGACCAGGAATAACCTATCTTTGGTAAATAGTACTGACCTACGCCCCGAACACCAAGACATATCGCTGCCCCAAGCAAGGATACGTGCAATGCTCAGGAGAGAGGAGGGTTTGTTTCCTGGCTGTGGCTTTGGGACAGGTTGTGTACCCTGTGACAGGAGGCAGAGGAGAGAGCAGGAGGGGAGGAAGGAGAGTGCCTGGAAATAAGCTCAGGCAGCAGTGACTGGGGGTGGTGCACCTCCTGCCCTCCCCTCCATCGGCTGGAAGCTCTGTACGTGTGCAGCAGAGACGGGTAACACAGATGCACGCAGCACGCCGCAGCCAAAATCGCCTTCAGCTGGATCTTGCCCAGACTGCGGCAGCCGGGAGCAGGCACGCCCGCACCTCCTCTGCTGCAGCTACACATGGCCAACGACGAGAAACAGTACTTGACCTGTCACGGTGCACTTGTATGAATTTATCTGAGGAGCCTGTATTCCCTAGTAGTTTCTGTTTGGTCCTCTACTTGATGGTTTTGTGTTTTGTTGGGGCTTTGGTTTTTTGGGCTTTTTTTAAATACATTGGCATTTTCTGTTAAAAAAAAAAAAGTTTCATCAAATAGTTCCCATCCAGCAGTACCTGACAGTGTATTTGATTGAGAAGTTTTTGTTCTCTTCACCTTTGCATGTACTGAACTTGATTTGGACTTTGATCTCAAGGCTTTTCCTCTGAGACCTTCTTGCAGCTAAATGAGCTCTTTTTTCTGAGTATGCAAAACCTTCCCTGCTGAGACTGCTCCCTCCCCCCCCTTCCCTGCTTGTGAAGTCAAGGAGACCAAAAACTCATTACAGCTTTGCCCTAACTATTTGTGCACTGAAGGAAGGCCAGAGATGCAGGTACCAAACGTTATGATCGGTCTTTGCCCTGGTTTACAAGAAGTTCAAGGGCTCCAGAGGCCTCTTTTTTGTTGTTGTTTTATTTACCTGTTGCTGGCTTACACATCACTTCTGCAGAAGTCAGAAGCAGATTAGTACACATTTCTAACTAGATCTATCTAGAAACAGTCGGTCCGTCTTGCGCAAACTTTACCAGAGGGTATTCCTGGTTTGTTTCTGCCAGAGTGATACAGGAATCAGACCCAGGGAATTTTCCTTGTAATTTCCGTATTCAGAACAATACTACAAGTAATAAACTACAAGTTTGACAAAGTCTTTATGCGTTTGTAAAATAACTTTCAGAAAGTGAATTATTTAAATAAATAGGATTATCAGTTTATTAGAATGCTTGAAGAAAGAGATCCAGCTGTCTGTTACCTTCAAAAATATAAAGAGTCCCATTTACAAAGCCTGCTGAGAAAAGCGCTAATTAAAGTAGGTCATAAACGTTCTGTGTGAAGGTGACTACCTGAATGTGAATTTAAAACAAAAAGTCAAGGCTTTTCACAGGGGCTGGGATAGGAGGTTGCTTACCAGCTAGCTCTTATACCAGCGAGTTTCCACACCTAACACAGCTGGAATGTGGCCTTAAAAAAATAATCTGCATTATAAACTGCCTCTGAACTGCTTCACCTGCTTGTGAAACGAATTTAAATGACTTCTGAAAGCTGCAGAGGTAGCAGTTCATTTGGATTGCAAAGCAGTATAGCAAAGGTAAGTGTCCTCCCAGGATAGCAATCTACCTATTAAAGACATTAAAAGAACTACTTGGGAGTCATAAACACCAGTGCCAAAATAAATTCAGGAAGACCCGTGGCAAGTGAAATGGTGATTCTGGGCAGCAGTGTCAGTGTTCATGGGTTATTTGTCTTACATAGTCTTAAAATGTTGTTGTATGTTATAAAAATTGCACTACACTTCAACATGACATTGCCCAATGTTTTTAGGCTCTAAAGGAATAGCTTTGGGAAACAGCATTTTCCATGAGAATTTCATGTCTGGACTATACTTGATTTCCAATAGTGTAATTCTTTGCAATATAGAAATAGAATTTCTGGAGGGTATTTTATATACTCTTCAACTAGTCATTTGGGAACCATTACAGTTTCCTCTATGCTTGACTCTACATGAAAATTCTCCATATAAAGATGATATATGAACTTCTGGAATGCCTGCATAAAACAGAGTCAATTATTCATTTCCAGCTCTGTCTTTCAGACCCCAGCTGCAGGTATGTGGACTTGCTAACAATACCACCTGTAATCAGATCATTATGAAACAAACAGCGTGGGAGTGAGACAGAGATTGAAAAGCTCAAAAGCTTTATGTAGGATTGTTTCTGATGGTGGGGTGTTTTGCTATTTTCTTGCTTCTGTGTTGAGCAAACAGAGTAAATCATCTAGGACAGATGCTTCTCTGAACATAAAGGAAATGATCAGTTAATGAATAAGGGAAAAAAATCTCGCAAGCTAGGCAAATCCTACAAATGTAGGAATTCCACTGTATTATATCAGCAATGCAAAAATGTTAAGGGGCGTCTCCTCTCCTGTCATAGTGCTTCTGAATGCACATGCTCCCAGATAAAAGAGGAACTTAATAATGTATTTTGCAATCATTAGAAACTCCTATTTCTTAAACTGGGATTTTATAATACTAGTTTTTCAAGGAAAGATTAGGGAAATGAGAATTCATTTTCAAAATCAATTTTCAAAGTAAATCACTTCCAATTTCCACAGGATACACAACTGTTTTGCTACCTTATTAAGCAGACCATCTTTTATTTGCTACTTCGAACAGTTTTAGAATACATCATTATCTGTAACCCAATGTGGGTATCTCAGGGATAGATTTAGAGTCAATGAATATACATCCTGCTCTGATCCTGCCTTAAAAGCCTGCAGCTTTGCACCAGAGGAAGTGTTTACATGATTAACGCTAATGCAGCACCTATCCATAGCAGAGAGAGAAAGCTGCTTTATTAGAACTTCTCCAGAGATACTGGTTCACTTTCTGTAGACTTCGTCTGTGTCAGCTTCCTTAGACCAGAGTGATTGTTGTGAATGCAAAATATGCCACTCATTTTAATTATGACATTATCAATTTCCTTTGGCCTAAATCATCACCTTCTTGCTTGTAAACATTTCCATACTGTTTAGATATGCGCAGACAGATTATGCTGAAGTAATTTGTTTCCAAGAAAATACAGAAAAACGATCAAGCAAATACACTGGTATCAGGAAGATGTAAAAAAGCGCCCAAACGGGAATGCCCTCTTGCCCAGTTGGTAGCTGTTGTTTGCTAGGGGTGTGTAGCAATAGGACGCTTCGTTAGTGTGACATGTACGCATTTGCATCACAGGTAGAAGTGAAGAAAAGTTGTGTGTGTTGGTGTGCAGTACAATGACATGCCAGCTCAGCGTGCACAGCCTCTTCGAAACCCTACTAGAGCCCTACCTGTATCGTCAGCCAAGTGTCTATTTTTTTGCTTAGCCTGGCCTGTAACAAGGGTGGCCTACAGGTCTGCCAGAGGTCTGGCCTAGGATGAAAAACAAAATAATTGTCAAATGGAAAGAATGACCAGGAAAAAGCTGGATTCAACTCAGTTGAGATATATGCAAAAATGTGTATTTCGGAAGAAGAAATCAACCAACTACTGAAAATGCAGCAGAACATGGAAATCAGTAGAGGTCTAGGAAATACAGTATGGTAAGACTGAAGAAATGAAGGACATTTCTTTAACCTTTAGAGCATATTATTAGGAAAACATGGTAATAGTTTTAATAGGCATGAAAGGGGGAAAGGATTAAAAAGGGATGAAGGAATGCTCACGTTCTCCCTGTCCACTAGGGGTTAGACAAGGACTAATGAATCTCAATCACATTAGCAAAGACTTAAATTGACTATTTGAAAACTTTGTAGCAGTCAGAGCAGATAAACAGTCAAGTGCCTTGTCCAGGAGAGCTGGGAAATCTTCAAGGAAGTTACAGTTATAATCAATCCTACCTTTGGAAAGCAAGGGATGATCAGATGATCTCCAGAGGACTCTTTCAGAGGACTGTACTCTGAATTCTGCAGCATTTAAACATCTCTTTGACGTAGAACTCTTTTCTTTAGTTTGGTGGATACATAAGACGTAATACTTCTTGGCTGCAGATATGTCAGACAACATTATAATTCAAGAGATGAGACACATTGCAGGATTGTTTGCTAGATAAAGCCTTTAAAGGCTGCTCACATTTTCATTGCAAACCAGTGTAGAGATACGAGAACCAAAGTCCACATTTCTAAAGCTCCTTCCACTTTCTGGTGCTAGAAATTTTTCTCCAGAATCATTAAAAGCTCCCTACAGTGCCTCAGTTAGTGTAAGGCTAAGTCAGAAACTTTAACTAATAGAGTCTCAAGACAGGTACTTGGATATCGCACCAACCAGAATTAATGACTGTGTTTAAAAATATAGGCCTGTATTTTTTTCCAGTTGCCCCGATGAGAACATCAGTTTTAGGGTCCCTTATTTCCTCCGTGAACAAAAACAAACTTTGAATTTCCACACAATACAGCCAGTAACACTAGAATGAGTTAAACTTTAAACTCATGCTTGATGTTGCCTCTGTACTGCAGAAGACCAAGACCGCACAAGCCAATACTGTGCAGCTCGTCCAAGGCTGGTCTGTGTGGCCTTGCGAGGCATTTTGCAGTGTAGGAGCCAGTTGTTCACCCTTGCATGCAATATGATTACAGAACTATTAGGACTTCTAAAGGATTTTAAACTCTATAAACATAAGAAACAAGAAAACCACTAAAAACTCATTGCAGGCATTGTTGTCAAAAATAGATGATCAAGACTTTAGAATACTACAGTCTTCTTGAAACCTATAATCTTTACGCCATTCTTAAATAATATTGGTCCTTTCTCCATCCCTCCTCTTAATGGATCCAAAGTATCTACAGTTAAATCTGTTTTTTCCTCTGTCACAGTATCACAACTAAGTTGAAACTTCAGTTCCAGTTAGTATCTTAGCTACCTGCTGCATCACATAAAATTGGTGTTGTGACTGTTTAGCACTCTGCCATAAAATTTGCAGTACAGCAGAAAGTAAATGAATTAACGGCAATGAAGACTGAGCTATTTTCCCACTCTTCAGGCTAGTCAGAGCCTAATAAACTTGAACGATATTCACAGAACATTACGTGGAGGTTTGCATCCTGCTGCCTATTTTTATCCCACCAGATAACCTAAAAGAGGACTATAGTCTATTGAGCTGCCAAATTGATACTTTCCTTTATCACTTAGGATGGAATTTCTCTCAGCCATCTAAAAGTTCGGTCCCTGCTCCAAGGTAGTTATTCCAGACACTCTTTATCATTGACAGAAAAAGAAAGAAACCCCTAAAGCATGACTTGTCCCATCCATGTGCAACATCTATCTAGGAGATTTATCCTTGCCAGGAGCTCCCTTCTCCCTCTAATGACGGAGTAAATCACGGACACACAGCTGGGTCCACAGACCTAACACACAAATGGTTAAAATGCTAAGAAATGGTAACTTCAGGCCTTTCGCTGAGGGAGGTGCCTCCTTTAGGAATGCAGCCCTCAGACTCTGCAGGAACCTCTCAGGTTCATCTCAAATCCTGAACGGTGGGTGAGGGGGGAGGAATCACCCTGCAGAAAGGCCTGACTCTCTCCATTGCCTGCAGATGGTACCTAACGAGAGCAGGCCTCTCATTAGCGCATGAAAGGTAAAGTATGTAGATGAATTCAAGACCTAAAGAGTCAGTTATTCACACACAAAAAGAAAAGTAATTTCTCTTCCTAGGAGATGGAAGCACTTTCTGCACTCCTCAGGATGTGATAAAGGACAATGTGAATACCATCGCAGAAAATTACTCAATTTGAGAGTCAGCGCACAGTCGGAAGGCGTGCTAGGGACCCACTGGGGCAGCAACCGTCTGGTTCGGAGGCTCTTCAGCATTTTCTCCAAGATACTGCATAACTGAATACCTGATGTTTAGCCTAATTTTCAATAAATTATATAAAGATAAATTCTAATAATTACCTATTTAAAAGGAAAAAGAAGACAAAAATTAAGATGAAAACATGGATTTTGATAACTGTTCCAAAGAGCATACAGCATTAGACAGTTTAATCAAAGCATTGTCTGTATCAAGTTAGCTCTAAAGGTCAAACTGCTGCAGTAATACACTGGACAAGTTATTTTTATAAAGAACGACTATAGGACATTAGCACGGTCATCAGTAGGGTCTGAGCAGCAGCTGGGCCAGCTTCAGTAATGAGTGACTCGAAGAAAACGAATGCAAACACCTCTACAAGCACACACCTGTACAAACCCTTTGGTTTTACTGGTTACAGTAGTGGGGCTAAAAATCTAGTTTTAGGAAATCAGGAATGCAAACAAATCCCAAGTGCTTCGTGAGTGCCATCAGCAAGCACTTGTTCATCTCCCCGTAACATAAGCTGAAGGGAACAGCTCAAAATCAGTTTGCGTTACAGATTGATGACCCAAAGATGGGCCTAAAACACTTTGCGGGCAAAGGAACCACCCTCTTGAATTAATTTACTTTCAAAGACAGATGCTGAAACGAACCGAAGTAAAGGAGCTGCTCAGTAGAAACCCAGCAGCAGAGACCATCGTGATCGATATGGGGTGGCTGCCCTTCCATATGGTCATGGCCATGGCATGTGAATGAATGCATGTTCTGTCAACCGGTCGTAAGGCAGGAGGGGGAAGGAAGAAGCTGCCATTCCTTCTGCCTCTTCTCTGCACCACCACAGGTAAAAGTGTGCCTGGAATAAAACCACCCCAGTGTACTGCCCGTGCTTGCTCAGCAGTACTTGAAAACACGATATACATTTGCTGTGATATACATTGTATATCACAATGAAGGAATCTATCTGCAAAACAGGGAGAAAAATTACCCTTTTTTTTTTTCAATTCAACTAAGCTATAAATTGCCATCTGGAAGCAGAAGTCATAAAATGTAGCAAAATAGGTAATGACAACAGACAAGCTCAGGAAGAAAAACTGTTTGTACCATCCTTGCTGCTGCTCCCAGACTGGGTCCCATATCCCAGCAAGGTGCAATCCGGCTGGGAGCTGTGGGAGTGTGCATGGCTCCCTTACGGCAAATTCTGCCTTTAAAAATTAGCTCACTACCAACAATTAACAGCTGGCACTTAGCTAATAGTGTCTATGCTTTACTGGTTTTATCTCCTTTCTAGCTTTCTCTGTGACTGCCCTTGAGTTAATGGTTACATCACACAGGAGCAGGGTAGTGCTCATCATTTGGTGGGCACTGCCACGTGCTGGATCCTGAACAGGTCTAAGCCAGCCTAAGGCCTGCGTAATTAACTTTGGCCCAGCCCACGGAGGTGAGCATCATTCTCCACATCGGTTCTGCAAAGGGAGGACGGGAGGGTTCAGACAGATGATGGTATGAAACAGCCTGGCATCTTTTTGCAGACAACAGAGTTACGGTTGCGAGTGAACGTCTTTGCAGTGCACCACAGGGATTAGGAAACTGCAGAACGAGTCAGGGTAGCCTAAAATGCTTCAGTTCTTTTAGCTCTCATCCAAAAATATTCAGACAATGATAATTTGTATATTAAATACACTATTTTCTATTTTTTTTTATATAGGAACAAGATGCCAGATTAACTTCTTTTACTGAAAGTATCAGTGATATTGAGGTTAATGACATCTCATTGTCTGAATGTAGCTGTCAGAATCTTCCAAGGGAGATAAAGTTTAATAGTTCATTTGGTCTGTTATTTAACAATATATGTGTATCCCCTACTTCACATATTCTTTTCAAATACTTCCCATAGAACAAAATAATCTTACAACTTTCATTTTACCTGACATTCACCAGACTAACCTTTCTTAGGTTTAGTCCACTGTTCTTATTTACAACCTTTGACATCAGGCAAGATAGACCCTCCCTTTGCTTTAACCTACAGCCATTTTTATTACAGCCCATAGTCCTATTTTACCACAAATCCTTGTGTAATCAGTCATTTTTACATCTTTTTTTTTTTTAAATGTATATAGTGATCTCTTCAGTTCCTGTTCACGTTCTCTTTCCCTAAACTGCTTACAGTGCTTACCATACTTCTGAAGTAGGGTCCTGCTCAGATCAGCGTGCAATTTTGCAAGTGCAGGGATACTGCTCGACAATGTCCCACCGCTACATAAAATGTAGTTGGGGTTTTTTGCAGTTAGATGAAGCTACTAGTTTGTCAGCCACTGATATTTGTAATTCTCTTTTAGCATTCCTTTTCCTAGATACAACCCCTTCACTGAACAAATGCTTACACTATTTTTCTCCGATTATCTTTCTTTCCTTGAGGGAGAAAGATTTTTCCTTCTCTGATTGTTAGCGCTAAGTTTACCTTATGCCCACCAGCCTGTGAAACTCAAGCTATTTACTCCACCTAATTCCCTGAAAACTGCTACCAACTCAGGAAATGTACTCTGGTTCCCAGCTAATACAATTTACTTATTCAGTGGCTCTTCTTGTCTCTGAGGAAAAATCAAGCAGATAGATCTTTTCTTGCTTTTGTTTGTTAATAACTCTGAGTTTCTTCATGCAAGGCAAAACTAAAACACTGCAGAATGGAAATACAGACTGAAAAGAATCAGCACCCTCTTTACCACAGATTTTCCTAATGAAGGAAGAGAACTTGACCTTACATGGGGGAGTTAAGGAGCAATTCAGAAACAGGATGGGAGGATAAAAAAGGCAACCAAATACTAAAAAAATTACAGGTTGTTCATAGAAAGGAACAAAGGAAAGAGAATAAAGGTATATTGACTGAGGAGGTCAAGTAATTCTATTTATTTACAGAATTTATTACCAGTCCTTAAAAAAAAAAAAAAAAAAAGAGCTGATAAAATGCTCTGCCTAAGGATCTGATCCTGTGCTATCAAGATTAACATACTTTTTTTTCATTAACTGTACCATGAGAAGGACCAGGCTGTAGAGTTACCTGAAATTTAGAATGTAAAGAATTTAGTGGAATAGGGTTGTTAAATTGCCAGGAGCTGAGGGAGAGGATTACTCTGTAAATGGATCACAGGAACAACTGCTCAGCAGTGATGCATTTTTTGGGGAAACTTGGAATGAAAATATTTTCAGGAGCCACAGGAAGGCAGTGTGTAACTACTTCATTGTAGTTTTGAAAGCTTCATGCCCGATATCTGAGGAAAGGATGCGTGGTATCTGTCAGTCGTTCTACCTGAGCTCAGTTTAGAGTTGTTAGAATATTTTTCAGTGGCACATTATTTTCGGGCAGAAAATGCTGACTTTTGACCTTTTGCTGAATTCTGACCTTATCATTTTGATTGCTATAATGTAAATGACTGATACAATGTAAATTTGCATGTAAATAATCACAGGGGTGTTTGACATTTATAACATTTCCATCTTCAAAGTGCAAACAGCCACCTGTGAATGCCCTGAAGCAACTGCCAAAACGTGAATTTTGGTCAGTAAAAGATGAGATGTGTCAGGCAGAGAAACGCCCAAAGCCACAAACATTCAAGCATCTTTCAGTTCACTTGGGCCAGCTGCCCCTGGGTGGGGGGACAGGATGCTCTTTGAAGTTTCTTCACCACAACAAGGAGGCTACCCAGGAGCCCTAATTACCAGACAACATCCGTGCTCTTTCCTACCCTCTCTGGGTCCAAAGTGTAAGATATTTTGAGGGAATCACTCCAAACCTCCTTGAACTCCTCCTTTCTGGTTCCACTCCTCCTCTAATCTTGCTATTCCATCTTTGTCCTTGTAGACAATTGCAAGAATAATAGCAACTACTATCATAGAATCATAGAATTTTTAAGGTCTGAAAAGACCTCTAGGATCATCAAGTCCAACTGTCATCCCAACACCACCATGTCTACTAAACCATGTCCCAAAGTGCCATGTCTACACACTTTTTGAACACTTCCAGGGACAGTGACTCCACCACCTCTCTGGGCAGACTGTTCCAATGCCTGACCACCCTTTCAGTGAAGAAATTTTTCCTAATATCCAACCTAAATCTCCCCTGGAGCAATTTACAGCCACTTCTTATCGTCCTATCACTTGTTGCTTGGGAGAAGAGACAAACACCCACCTCACCACAACCTCCATTCAGGTAGCTGTAGAGAACAATAAGGTCTCCCTTCAGACTCCATTTCTCCAGGCTAAACACAGGATCAGGTCCCTGGGGTCTGCTTGCAGATGTCATGTTCAGGGAATAGCAAAAACTGAACACTTTGGGTTAAGTTTTAGGGAGGTTTATGCTCAAATCATAGAATCACTTAGTTAAGATCATCAGTCCAACTGTTAACCTAACATTGCCAAGGCCACCACTAAACCATGTCCCTAAGCACCACATCTACACAAGTTTTAAGTACCTCCAGGGATGGTGACTCAACCACT
>VWZZ01007795.1:134804-161546 GCA_013399095.1 Psophia crepitans | reverse complement strand
GTTGGCCTTCTTGGCCACCTGGGCACACTGCTGGCTCATGTTCAGCCGGCTGTTGACCAACACCCCCAGGTCCTTTTTCTCCAGGCAGCAATTCATCCACTGGTGAACAGTGTGTGATTTACATTAATGCAGGGAAGTGATGGGGTATTGGTATGTAAAATCCCTCCAGTATAGGTACTGAGTGGCTGGCGTGTGTCCTTTGTGGTGCAAAGATTTAATCTAGTTGTCCTGTCCCCAGTGCTCACTCTGTGCTTTCTCCATTTTCAGAAATCTGGCCATGCCAGTCTGCAGTGCTGGGTAAGCCGCATTCCCTGCACAGTTGGTAATGATGTCTCTGTCATGTCTGCATGGAAAACAGCAGTTTAAAGATTTCTGCACAAAGAATTCACAATATTACTGGTTCTGTTGTAAAATTTTCCTAACATGTGTCCTGCATTTTTCTTTTGGATCACCATATTTTATAATACAATAATATTAATTTTTTCCGCCACCTTTAGCCTAATACTCTGCCTTTTTGGCAATAAAGTGATCATATGAACCTTCCACTTATTTTACTGTTTTCCAAAGGGAAGAATGTATTTTCTTTCAAACATCATTTTCCCAAGTTAATTAGTTAACATTAATTCAGATTTTTCATTATGCAAATCAGCTTACAAGCCCATTAGCTATTGCGGCTGCTGCTGGCATTCTTAACTAGCTTAGTCCTGTAGGACGGTGTGGAACAGACTCAAGCAAAGGTTTTGCTACAAGAGAGAAAACCTTATTATCCCGCTCACCTCACAGGGATGTATTTCAGCCAAGCAGAATTTCCGGAGCAGCTGTGTTTGCCGAGGGGTGAATGTCTATCATCGAACTCGGCTGGGTATAACCTCTTGATAGGGCACGTAGAGAATTCTCACAGAAGCAAAGCAGAAAATTGAGGGGGAAGAATAGTTTTGCTGAAGCAATAGCAAATGCAACAGTAGAAGGAGGTAGCAATGTTTTCTTGAGCTTTGCAGCTTATGTGTGGTAGAAGGGAACAGCTGGCTTGTGACCCTTAGAGGAGAAGTTTTTTGAGGTGTTTGGTCTTTGCACAGTGAAAACCTAACAGCATTCAAGCCCCAAAGGGCGGAACCTTCAATTCTGCCCAAAGCCAGATCAGTGTCTGGTTTTGTAACCTTTTTACATACTAGACCTTCGATGTTGCCTAAATTTTTGGACAAAGTATAAAAATCTGATGCTTGTATACATAAGTATAAATATTAAATGCAATATTTTCATAAATAAAAGGAAATTCAGAGACCTGAATATTCAGAACCTTTGTTCAGCTTGCAGAAAGCTGTCCAGCTGTAACTGAAACTCATCGAATTTTCCTGAACCAGGCAACTTTCCTAGGTGAGGTTGTATAATGCAATTTCTAGTAACTTCTCTGTTCTTGGTTTTGGTAGGATCATCACAGTGGCATTTTTTTGCTATTTCTATTTCCAGTTTTAAAAAAAATGAAGTTCTTGCAAGGAGCACAGACTGTGACAGGCTGAAAGAGAACTTTTTTTCCCTAACAGTTCAAACTTAGTTTTCTTTAGGCTTTGGGCAAGAAGCACTGAAAGGTGCAGGTGACTGTTACTGAACCCGCTTCTCTAGCCCCATTTCTCACTCTAATTTGGCTAGTATTTCTTATTCCTATTTTCAATGCTGTAATTCCTGAAGTACCAATATCAATATAAATTAAATCAGAAGGAGTAAGGTTTAGGCACACACAACCACTTAAGCATTTAAAGGATTTCAAAGCCTGAGTTCTATTTAGATTGGCTGGAGCTGGTTGGTAAAATACATTCTTAAACACAGATCATAGAGTCCGCAGTGTAAATGTTAGAAAAATATCCCCATCACCTGTTTATTTGCATTCTAAACATCTCTGGCTTTGAGAAGGGGCAGGCACTGATCTCCTCCCTCTGGTGACCAGCAATGGAACCCACAGGAACAGCATGAAGCTGCATCAGGGGAGGTTTAGGTTGGAGATCAGGAAAAGGTTCTTCACCAAGAGGGTGGTCAGGCCCTGGAACAGGCTCCCAGGGAAGTCGTCACGGCATTGAGCTTGGCTGAGTTCCAGAAGTGTCTGGACAACGCTCTGTCATCTGCTCTGATTGGGCTGGTCCTGTGTGGAGCTAGGAGTTGGACTCGGTGGTCCTTAGGGGTCCCTTCGAACTTGGGATATTCTATGATGTGATGATTCTATATCAAAGACCCCCTGCACGGGTGGAAATGCCCAAATGATATGCAGCATTTTGCAGAATGCATCAAGCAGATGTTTTAAAGAGTAGTTTGACGTGAGTATTTGAAGTTCAGGAAGTAGAGCTGCTAGAAAAGCTGTTTTGCATTAAAAAGGGCGCTCCTTTTAATTAAACATATTGCTGAGATATATTAACTTGTTTACTTTTTGTCCAACATAAAAATCTCAGTAAAAAGGGAAAAGTTACAACAGTATAAAAATATTCTGGGAAAAAAGTTTGTCATTTTAAATTACTTTTCATTTTCATTTTCATTTTGTATTTACTTATAAGTTAAAAAGCTGAAGGCAAAATCATTTCTTGAAATGAAACAGCTATAAAAGGATTTTTTCATTTCCTGACTGAAACAAAATTTGGAGTCTTTAAAGTGGTAGCCAGAGAAGCATCTGGGTTGCATTATCAGAATCCCTTGGAAATAAGAGGACATAACTGCTGGAGAATGCAGTTGAAAATTAAGATCTCTCACAGTTGTTCCAAATCTTTTCTTTTTTTTCCCCAAGCCTTGCCTTTTGCCTGCAGGTTTCTTTCAGAAGCCCTGGTACTGTGGTGGCTGTGAGGGTCAAATGTGGCCCAGAGCCCCGACAGCTCACCCTCAGCGTGAGCAGGTGGTGGGTGCTCTGAGCTGGGGTCACGCCATGGCCAGAGCCTTTCCTTCACGGCATTAATCCAGGGAAAAGTGACAGAATTCCTAACCCACTGCCTGCATTTCTGCCCTACCTGTTGCATTTTTCTCTTTTTCCTACTCACCCCCCTAGGAAAAGGAGGAGGTATATTTTGACAGGTGACATTTTATTTATGATTTAATTAAAAAAAACCCCAACCTTTGCATTCTCACTTCTAAAATCTTTTTTTTCTTGATTTGTCTGACAGGCTGTTTTATGCTGCTCACAAACGGAACGAATGGTAAAAGCAGATTTATAGTAACCTATGCCCCCCTAACGTGTTGATAAATAGGGATACAGCGGGCCCTGCTTGGGCTGTAAGGTGTTTTCTTACATCAAAAATAGATGTTATAACAACTGAAAAACTATTCTATTTCATACATTGCTCAGCTGCGTGAAAGGTGATTGCAGTACGTCGATATAAATACTGCCAAGTGACAGCACTTTCTTTATTGCCACTAGCGTGTGCAAACACAGTGAGCTGGCACAGGTCACCAGGCTGTACCACCCTGTACTGATGGAGTTTGCCTACCCGCCAGCATCACGTTCTTTCCCGAACTCTGTCTCTCTAAGAGAAAAACGTGACTCTCTGAAATCTCCCTACCGTTACTATTGTCATTAATTTAGTAGGAAGACAACATCTGGAGTATGTGTCAATTCTGAGGGTTATTTTTTATATTGTATCTGATGCTTATGGTCTGATAAATAGGTATTTTAAAGCATACGATGCCAGGCCGGTAGGAATTAGTGTACACAATAAAACTCAAACACAGTGTTGTTATCAGCACTAACACTGTTAAGAGCAGTAACCGATGCTGTAATGTTTATAGCAGCCCGTCTGTGTACGTGTAAATAAATTTGACAGATTGAGCAATATATTTGTGAAATGATGCTCAGCATCCTCCAGAACTTCTTTTAGTAGAGACTCCTCACATGGTTCAGCTATTTTTTTCCCAAAGGAAGCAATGTATATTTTAAGTTGCTTGCTATGTCTGTACATAAAGCTTTGATTTTTTTTTTCCTGGCTATTTAGAATATTAGAAGCTTTGTGCTAAAAACAAGAAGACTGTGCATAAACAAATAAAATTTCATGGTTTTTTAGGTGCTAAGTGATTTGGAGGGGTTTCCAAGCTTGTCAGCAGAGAATCTGTGTGGTAGAGCTTGTTACTAAAGGAGGTTCCCTCAAATCTGTTCTCATTTTACTTCCATTCCTCTACATTCCTAACCTCTCTCTATTCAATCCTAAGGTTAAATGAGGCAGACCATGCTTTAATAAATATGTAAATTCCAGTCAGAGAAAGAAATTATATTAGGAGTAATTTGCGCTAGTATTTCCACAGCAGATCTCATGAAGATGATGAATTAAGAAACTTTCTGAAGGTGAAAAACAATCACAGACTTTCATATGGCCACAAAATATGTTAAGCACCAAGCAAGTCCAAGAGGTCTTAATCCAGCACCTCATCCATGGCCTGCAGAGCCCTTGCCTTACAGGGAGGGATCTGGTTTTAAATGTGTTACTTGTAGACTTCAAAAAACTCTATTGCCCTGCTTTTCTCAAAATAAACACCCAGCTAGGGCACACTGCTGGGAGTTTAGGGAACTGGAGCCTCTTTGAGCCTTTTTCCTGCTGCACCAGGACCTTAGGAGAGGTGCCTATGGCAGAGAGTCCAAAGCGTCTCATGTGCATCATCTCATGCCTGGAGCCCTTACCTTTCATGTCTCAGTGACTGTTCGACAAAAGGGGTTCAAACACTCCTCTGTCACGGCCCTGAAGGCACTGGTGGCCTTTCTGTCCCTGCCCAGCCTCCCTCCACCCCAGCCCATGGCCCAGGAGCCCCATTTCAGCTCTCGTACCAGAGATGTTACAGGAGTGCCCGTCTCCATTCCTCCTGGGTAAATCCCTTTGGACCACACGGTCATCTTGTCTCTGACCTCATCTCCTGCTGCTCCTGACTCTCTGGATAGCCCTTGGACGTGGCTCATCATTTGCCCCATCTGGGGCTGTCACTGGGCCCTGTTCCAGCATCTGGCTCTGCCTGCCATGCCCAGCCCCCCTGGACTATGCTTTTTGGTGAGGGCATGGCCATGCTGGGGTCACCCTGGCTCCCAGTTGCCCATCCCTGCTGGAACAGCCAGCCTTCCCAGCCCCAACACCCTCGTCTTTGGCTTTCTGTTCTGAAAAAAAATTTGCGTCACACGTACAAAGAACAAAAGCTCACTCTTTTTTCCACCGCTGTAATGTTTTAGCAAAAATACTCTTTTTTTTTTTTTTAATCACTATCTAAAGATTCACCAAACTTACTTAGAAGCGCAGGAGGCCTGGGTTTAAGTCTCTGGTCCCAAACAGGTCTTTCAAACACATTTCCCGTGATACTAACCTGTTGAATAAAATGAGGTAGACATGGGGTTTATTGGTATTAGCTGGCTCTCCCTCAGAAGTCCAGGAAATATGCTCTAAGGCCATTTAGTGAATCACCCTCTGGCAGTCAAATGGACGAGACTTCCAGAGATCCCACCAAGTCACAAGTGTGAAACAGGTCTCCAAGCAGCCAGGAGCAAGAGGGCTCAGGTGGTGATGAGACATTACTAGGAAAGCCTCATGTCCTGAAGGAATGTAGCGGTCTAGAGCACTAGGAGGTACCTGAGCAGAGATGTATTAGCAGTTTGGTAGTATCTGCGTGCAAGAAGTATCTTAGCTCACCATGGTTGTTGCTACCAGTGCCCATCTATTAGTAAACCCAGCAGAACAAACTGCCTCTGTGAGTGTCCCTATGCATTAGGACAGAGACATTTCTTTTCTAAACTCAAATTTATGCAGACTGGAATGCAAACTCTTTTCATTACAAACAGTTGTAAAAATACTTGGTGATGATTCACCTGTCCATATGCAGTACATTATAACTGCCCGGTTCTTTCCCAGGTATCTCCGTCGGGTTCGCAGGTATGACACAGGATGCACAGGAGTCCCATGTCCCTCTGGGACAGCAGCTGGAGGGCAGGTGGGATATACCTGAATCCCTCCCTTAGCTTAGGAATGACCCAGCTCAAACAGTAGCAGGTTTAAACCAAAATAAGCAAATTCATGCAGAGTTTTTTTACCTGGTTCTGATGAGATCTGCTGCTTACAAGGCTCTGCAGGAGCGAGCTACCAGAACTGCCTGTTCCCAGGCTACCTTACCTTTATACCGGCTGGCAGAAACCCAGTTCTTCCAGTCCTTCCCTAAGTGGCAGGGAGTGAAATTTGTGGTACACCACTTATGCCCACATTCACTTGTTACAGCATGTACTCTCTGGCACGGTAAACAAAGCGATCCCAGCCTCCTCCCTGCGTGTGAGATCAGGAGGGGTCAGGGCTCTCGGTCTGCAGACGGAAGCACTTGGGGCTGTTTAAAAACTTGATCAGAGATGTAAAGAGGATGAAAGGTGGCCACTGGAAGAGCTGGCACGAGTCAGAAGCGTGACAGGCAGCTGGAGGCTTGAAGTGAGGGTGTTTGCACTTTTTACTGGACTCTTGAACTAATGCATGAGGCCTCTTTAGTCCAGCAAAACATAACTCCCTGGCAAGCAATGCCGTGTGACGGCGGGCTGTGGGGATGCTCGGGCAGCCCTAGCACATTTATGAAAGCCCTGCCCATACGCCAGTACGCTGCTGCAGTCCCAGAAAAGTTCTTTTCTCATTACTCCGAAAGCCTGTCCCGCAGAAGCAGGGCAGAGCTGCCAAGGAGCTGTACAAATCCTGCTCCTCGCGAACAGGAGCGAAGCAAACGGGCGCCCACCTCTGCCAGTGTAAATGGGCTGTATTTCTGATTCCCTCTCCCTGCGTGGCCGGGCTAACTGTGTGGAGGAGTTTAGTTTGTTGATCTTGTTGCTGTGCTGCTTCACCAGGGCTCCTGCCCGCAGCACCGCGGCACGGGTACCAAGGGACTCGGAACCATTCAGAAAGCAGAGCCCTGGAAACCAGCAACGGCACGCAGAGTTACCAAGGCAAACACAGTCAGAAAACATCTCTTGAGTCATCCTGGGAAAAGATCTGGATTGCATCGTGTAAAAATATATACTTAATAGTGAACTCCGGAATAAGGAAAGGCAATGTCACTCTTTTCAATCACTAGAAAGTTTTACCTTATTTTGGAAGTGGTCCTTTCCCAGAAGATAATATGAAAAAGTCATAACTCTGTTTGTTCATTTCTACACCTTCAAATCTTCAGCTGAGCAAAGAGAAGATTAGAAAGGTTATCTTGCCATGTTTTCCAGTGCAAAGAATTGATCAGTGCTACAAAGTCTAGTTGAGAAACTAGGTAATCACATTCCTCTGGGCAGTTTTCAATAGATCCGTGACTCTGTTCATGACCCTTTTCTGTCTGTTTCCAATTAATATTTTAATGAGCGAGTTTTCCTCAACCTCTTGAGGAAACAGCAAATTTCATTTGAAAGGAGAGAAAATTTCTAAAAAGTAAATTTTGCATTTTTCCCCATTAAACACTTGCCTTGAAGCTTGATTGAAAGAATTTGATTGATCTGGTCAGAGAGATCAAGTCACCCAGATAACAGGATAAGAATGTGAGTATTATTCATTAACCTATTTTAAAAAAAACTATAACAATGTAAAGATTTTAATGTAAAAGTCAAGTACTGCATTATATTCAAGAAGTAGGCAAGCTGTCTAAGTAAAGCTAACCCTCTACAGCTAAAGCAGATTTCTATTTCACAGGTTTGGTGGCAACAAAGAAACACCTTTCCATAGACTGTAATTCCTTTCTGTTGAATTCTGCATATGCAATAACATTTTTAGCAAGTAGACAAGACAGTTCTCACCGTGCTTCTACATCCATAGCTCAGGTTTGAATACTGTCAACTAAATAAACATTAACCAGGCACCACATGGGAGGTTCAGAGCTCTTCTCCCAGTGGTGCCATACGCCCAAAGGTGTGTGCCCAGGGAGGCTTCCCTCCCACCACCGCAGAGCGGGCTGGACGAGAGCAGCACTGATCCGTGAACAGCCTGTGACAGTGAGGCAGGTCACCAGAGCTGCTCACTTTACAGAGGTTTTAGAGATGCTTTTGGGTTGAGTTCCCTCTTGCTTTCTAGATCTTGAGTCTGAGGACCATTTTTTGAGGCCTGCTTTCACAGGATCAGGAATTAGTAATTTAGGACTTTTCTATTCAGCAGCTGGAACTGGGAACAGGCGGATGGGGAGAGCTGGGAATAGTGCTGTGGACTACCTATAGGTGTGCATTTAAACTGGCTGGGACTGACTATATCAAAACCCATGTGTGGCACTTCTGTTCAAAAGTAAAGCAGCTTTGTTCCACTTGGCTTTGCTCAAGTTGCTTTAAGTCACCTAGAAGTACATGGATATCTCTAGTACTACAGATTAAAATAGATCATGAAGTCATGAAGCATCTGAAGTAGGGTGTTCAGCCCTGGGGCCCCCAACACATGAAGGATATGGAGCTGCTGGAGCAAGTCCAGAGGAGAGTCACAAAGATGATCAGAGGGTTGGAGCACCTCTCCTATGAGGACAGGCTGAAAGAACTGGGATTGTTCAGCCTGGAGAAGAGAAGGCTCCAGGGAGACCTAATTGTGGCCTTCCAGTACCTAAAGGGGCCTGCAGGAAAGCTGGAGAGGGAGTGTTTACAAGGTGATGGAGTGACAGGACAAGGGGTAATGGCTTTAAGCTAAAAAAGGGGAGATTTAGATTAGATGTTAGGAAGAAATTCTTTATTGTGAGAATGGCAAGGCACTGGAACAGGTTGCCCAGAGAAGCTGTGGAGGCCCCATCCCTGGAAGTGTTCAAGGCCAGGCTGAATGAGGCTTTGGGCAACCCGGTCTAGTGTAGGGTGTCCCTGCCCATGGCAGGGGGGTTGGAACTAGATGATCTTTGAGGTCCCTTCCAACCCAAACCATACTATGACTCTAAAGGGAGACAGGGCAAATTAAAGCTACTTTTACCAGTTAAAAAGCATTCAAGAAAGGATATGATATAGTTTAGCTAAACCAGTTAAGACAGATAAGCTGCTCAGAGCTTCACTTGGCAAACTCTGAAAACCTCTGCTGATTGCAATTCACATTTTTAGTTCTTTCTATGCAAGTCTGTCTGTGATTATTTTTCTTTGTTAATGCATGAAAGCACCCAGTAGAGATAAACTATAGGTCATTTCTGGTACCATTCCTCACATGTAGCTGCTTTTGCTGGGAACAGATAGGATCAGGAGATCAACAGATGTACGCTGCCATAGCTGCACTGACTTCACAAGATCTATGCCAGTGCTGTTAACCACAAGCACTTGAAAAAAGCATGAGAAAGGCTCCAGCAGAAATATTACAGACTTCTGAGGCAAAGAAAGGATCGTTTGTCCATTGGACCCTGCCTGTGCTGTGTTTGGAGATGTCTTCTTTTGCAGTGCGTATGGTTGCTATAGTTTGTGGTTAGGCAAGGTCCTGGTCATCCTTTGTCTTTGAGAGTAGTGCGTTCATTTGGGGTCCAGGGGCTCTTGTCCTGTTCTTGGCTCAGCCAGCAGGCAGCTGCAAGACTGTCTCACTGGACTACAGTTTGACTGCCTGTAAAATGGTAGTTTATGGCCTTTGTAAAGCATTTCAAGATTCAGGGGCTGGGCATGCTATAGAAGAGCAGACATGGAACGATCATGCAAGTGACTTAAAAGCCACCAACTATTAAAAAAAATAGGTGTTAAGATCTTACCGACATTTGGCGTTATGAGTTTTCAGTCATTTCTCCACACTACATAGGTTAAACCTAGTGTGGCTTGAGCAGTGGTCCAGCACCTCTGGGAAGTTTTGGCTTTCTGGGGCAGAAGTTTTATAGCTGATCTGCAGAGAACATCTACTGTGTTTGAGATACATTGGATCCACACAAAATAGACATGCCCTTTCTTGAAAGGGTCAGATTGAATGCTCAGATGTCACTTTCCTGATCTCATCTGTAGCCATGAACATGAATACAAATATCAGACAAAATTTTCAGTCAGAAAAAGTGGTCATGTTTGGAGAAACCTGTCTACAAGCTAACCCCAGCCAAATGCTCTCCTGTGTAAATGAAAACTATTATTTCTTCTGTACTCTGTATTTTCGCAGCCAGCATTGGAGAAAATCCTCCAGGTATTGAAAAGCAATGGCAAATGTGCAGGAGTTAGCAAAGCTGGCTGTCAGTACACCAGCCAGGGAGTTATCTGATGGCAACCACCAAGTAGCCCAGTAACTCCCCTACCAGTGTTTCAACCTACTGCAGAGCAGGTGGGGCCCCGGAGCTCTGAGGTCACATCTCACCCTCACCTTCCTCTTTCCTCCAGAGCTTTGCACTGTTCAGACACTTCATCTGGCCACAGCTCAGGTGCATGTCATGGCCATTCTCTTCCTTGCCCAGGAGCTCACTGGCACGTGGAGGGTCGCAGCGTCACAGGTCAGGGTGCAGGCAGCCCTGGTGCAGGCAGTCCTGGAGAGCACAGCCTGCCTGCAGCGCTGCACCCAAGGCCTGGCTCCGCAGTGATGCTCGCCACTGCCCTTGCTGCTCTGCCTTCAAACCCCACCACAGAGTGCAGTCCCGGCACTACAAAGCTGTGAAGTGAACGTGCTCCTCTAAAACTCCCTCTGCCAAGATTGCACGGGGCCAGTCGGATTGATAGTTCATTATAAAGCCCTAATATGTATTTGATGACACCAAATTTTCTGCAGTGCCAGTTGGTATTTTAATAGCCTTAATAATAGCACATATTAGTAGCATTAGTGCTTGCTTGTGTAACACTCTCCACCTTCACTGTGCGATGCCAGCGGTAACTAATGAACGCACATTCTAGGAAACCCATCCACCTGGAGCTGATTTCTCTGCGTAAGGCTTTAACTTCAGGGAAATGGGATGTGCGCTCAGTGTGGGAGTGGGTATGAGAGAGATTTGATGCTCTTTTGGAGTTACAGATTGTCTTCCAATTTCTGCTGAAGCAGAAATCAGTTTAAAAATAGACAATTCCACCTGGGCCATTTGTGTGCCTGCTGCTCCAGACCCAGCCAAGAACAGCAGACCGGCTGCACAAGCCAAGCTGCCAAGAGGTAGGAATCCAAGATGGGGAGATGCCAGTGTGCCATCTTTCAGATGGTCTTTTCCATCCATCCTCCAGATGACTAAAAAAATATTAGCAAGAACAAATGAAACGATCAATATTACTGGGTTTTCAGGTGTCTGATGACACAGAGATACTCAGATATTGAAGAAAAGTAGAAAACCAGGTCTAAGATTATTTTAGGTCTTCTGTTTGGCCTTGAATGTTCTGCTTTACCCAAAATACAATGCAATCATAGGCCTGATCTGTCAAGTCGGCAAGATAAAATGTTAGGACTATAGACAGCAGAAGCGAGAAGAAAGCTAAATTCTACAGCTTGGTGCTGAATTGCTGCCCCAGACCCTGGAGAAATGCTATAATCACTTATAGCAAATGCTGAAAATGCTTCTGAGGCTGTTACTCAAAATATGGTTGTTAGCACCTCTGAGAGAGGCCCATACTTGGGTGATGCTGTGGACGTTCAGTGGGGGCAGATGTTGGCCAGACTTGTGCTGAGCGCTTGCTCAGGTTGGGTGTTTGACTTCTGCTACCTGTTTGTTATATACTTGGTCCCCACACTGAGCATCAATACCTTGACATCCTACACAGATCACCCTTTTCTGGCACTGCCCTTCTTCCTGCACTTGTTTTGGAACCTGGGTAGCATCACAGAGCTGGTGCTAGTTTTAGGTGCACTGTTATGCTTAGCAAGATCTGCTCTGACTCACAGCAGCTCCCAGGATGACGTGTGTGGGGTATCAGTTTGACACAGTCACCCAGGCTCCTTCCTTTGGCTCCACATTGACAGTCAGTCCTTTGCCATTCCCTACCCATCTGCTGGGAGAAACGATCCCAGCACACAACTCCCATATGGCTGTATCCCCTTTTCTCCCCCCTTCATATACTTCCTGGCTCCTTCCCCCAACCCCAAAAGCCTGTGAGGCCACAGCAGCTGCTTTGAGCAGAACCTGTAACTACTACCTGGTCGGACATTTAAAAAAAAAAAAAAAAAGTTGAGAAAATTTTATTTGCAAAAATTCCACCAGAAAAGCCAGGGACTGAACTGGCAGCTGAACGCTATTTTTCCCATACCGACTGAAAGTTTTTCCTATTGATTGACAATTAGCCTGTTTTAAAAGACTCAAGGTCAAATTCCCAGCTGGTGTAAATCAGGGAAGTCCCACAGAAGTCTCTGATTTGTTTTCCAAATGGCTTAAAAATTCAGCAGAAGCTTTAAGCTGCCAATGTTATACATCAAACAGCTGGCTAAAATTCAGAAAGATAGCACATTTTCTGAAATGCTTTTTGACAGTGAGTATTCCTTACAGCCCAGATAGAATCAATACAAGTGCTAGAGCGAGCATTCTGAAAGTTTAAAAAACATCAACAACAAAACAAAAAAGTAGACCTGATCAATGTCAGTTTTAGGAATAAGAGTCACAATGTTGAATCAAATTTTACAGTTTGAGCCTTTGTTATCCTTTAAAGATGTGTGTTATTTATTGCAATGAATTAAATTAAGTTTTTAGAGCCCTGCACTTCTCTTGGATGGAAGTTTGACAGTCCTGTGGAAGTGACTGGAAGGGTTTTGCTGGCTCTCGGTGGGAGTGGACAGCATCCCGTGTGAAGCCGCGTTCCCCAGCAGGTGTGCGCATCGCCTGTGTGCACAGCACAGTTGTTGCGTTCTTGTTCCCCTTCTCCTTTCAGTTCTGCTACTCAAAACATTCAACACTTTGCCGTCCCAGACAAACGTTCTAATGAAACTAAAGGCCCTGGTGCTGAACGGCCTTGGGAGAGTTAGGGTGGCAAAGAAAGTCGAGGGAAGCTCTAGAATCTGTTTTCTCTGGTAACAGACAAAGACTTTGTCTTCAGAGATGAAAAAAAAAATAATTGCCTGTACTTGTTTCCTAACTTCTGTGAAGTCTAACATCAGGCTTGCCTCTAGCATCTATGTAATTCAGGAAACTTTGGTAAACTCGGTAATTCTGACTACAATTTTCCCTGGGTTTCCTTCAGTTGCCTAGCGAAGCAGAACTGGTTTGGGGCCACTGCTCGTCAGTGTATGTATCTTATTTCTGGACACAAGTACAGCCATCCTAAGTTTTCTCCATCTGCTCCACATTGTTGTGCAAGCAAGCCACTGCTGCTGAAATCTGTATTAAGATAAGACCATGATACGTGTGGTGTAGAGTGGTGAAATTTCATTTTACTGATGAGAAATTCTAATAATTATTTAGATAAATGCAAGACCAGGCCAATAAATTCTATGTTTTCTTTTATACTCTATGCATTTAAAACATAACCAAAGACTTTTCTGTTTTTGATGGACTCAGATCCTTTTTTTTTATATTTAGAATACAGTAAATCACAATGCGGAATACAAAAAAAAGGTGTCAGAAAATGTGTATTATTAATTTAAAAGCTGTATACTGAGAAAGCTGAAGAAAAGGATTTTGCCACCTATAGAAACACCCACTTCTTCCCTCCCAGGAGTTACAGGTAAACCTTTTGTATTCATGTTGCCTTAACTGAATGCTAGCTAAGTCTGTGTTGCTTTCTGATAAAGAGTTATTTTCTTGGTCACAGAGGCATGTAGTAGTTTTTATTTCAAAAAAGATTTAAACTAAGGACTTTTCCCTAAATGCTCAACTGCCATCCCTCCTCCCACACTCTGGGAGAAACAAGCCAGTGTTCTGTTTGTTTAACATAGATGGCTCTGAGAGATACAGCGATGAGTAGGAAAGCCTTCGTCTTCAGTACTGTGATTCCTTCAATGACTTCTGCCTGAAGGTTTGGAAGAAAGCCAGGCTTTTCTTTGCTGAAGAGCAAATTCCCCATGCAGCAGGGAACTGCAGAGCTGCTCCAGCCCTGAACAAAACTTCAGAGAATCAGTGCTCAAGCATTCACTGACCCCATCCAGTAAGGGTGTGGTGGGTTGACCCTGGCTGAAGCTCAGGTGCCCACCAAAGCCACTCTATCACTCCTCCTTCTTGACTAGACAGGGGAGAAAAGGTGTAACGAACAGCTCCTGGATTTAGATAAGGAAAGGTCATTCACCAGTTACTGTCCTGGGCAAAACAGACCAGACTTAGAGAGGAATTCATCTAATTTATTACCAAGCAAACACAGAGCAGAGCAGTGAGAAATAAAACCAAATCTTAGAACACCTCCCCCCTTAAAACACCACCCCTCCCTTCTTAACTTCACTCCCAATCACTCCCTGCTCCTCCCCAGCAGCGGCACAGGGGATGGGGATGGGGGTTACAGTCAGTTGATCACACGCTGTTTTGGCTGCGCCTTCTGACTCGGTGGGAGCACTCTTCCCCTGCTCCAACGTGGGGTCCCTCTCACAGGAGACAGTCCTCCACACACCTCTCCAATGTGACTCCTTCCCACAGGCTACAGTCCTTCACAAACTGCTCCTGTGGGTCTCTCCCATGGGTGCAGGCCTTCAGGAACAGACTGCTCCAGTGTGGGTCTCCCATGGGGTCACAAGTTCTGCCAGCAAACCTGCTCCAGTGTGGGCTCCTCTCTCCACGGATCCACAGGTCCTGCCAGGAGTTTGCTCCAGTGTGGGCTTCCCACAGGGTCACAGCCTCCTTCAGGTGTCTCCACCTGCGCTGGTGTGGGATCCTCCATGGGCTGCAGGTGAAATCTCTACACCCCATCACCCCTCCTCCACGGGCTGCAGGAGGACAGCCTGCCTCACCATGGTCTTCACCACGGGCTGCAGGGGAATCTCTGCTCCGACACCTGAAGCACCTCCTCCCCCTCCTTCTGCACTGACCTTGGTGTCTGCAGAGTTTCTTACATCTTCTCACTCCTCTCTCTGGCTGCAAAAGCTCCCTCAGTTGGGTTTTTCCTTAACTCTGTTACCCCAGAGGCGCTACCACTGTTGCTGATGGCCTCGGCCTTGGTCTGTGGCGGGTCCATCTTGGAGCCGGCTGGTATTGGCTCTGTCAGACACAGGGGAAGCTTCTAGCAGCTTCTGGCAGAAATCGCCACCCCTGTGCCCGTGCCCCCCACTACCAAAAACCTTGCCATGCCAACCCGAAACGGAGGGTTAAAGAGCGAGCCACGTTTTCCGCAGTCACAGCTAAGGTATAACTGCAGCCAGTCCCAGCAGATGGCAACACGATCATGCTTGTCCACTGAGGGAGAATCCTTACAGCAAACACGGTGTGCGGGAAGAGCTAATAAGCTCCTGCTTGAAAGAATTACTGTTTACCCAGAATCCTAGCAGAAAATAGATTAATTGCCATCATTAAGATGTATGGTTGTACTGTCCTTGGAATAGCAGAGCACTCACTGTCCGTTCAGGAGGCTTACCTTTATTTTATAGAGAGGCATGGCCTGAACTACAGAGCTTGTTTGAATAAGGCTCTGGAACGTCTTTTTTCAGTAGGTGGTGGTGTGACACTTCTGTCAAGGAAAGAACTTCAGTCTGAATCTTGTCACGTATGTTACTAGCTGATTATCAGCTGTTCTAGTTCATACTGTATTTCTCCTTTCCCAAAACGTGTTTGTAGGCAAAACACATACACAAATCTTGAAAGAATCAGAACAGAAATCCGTAATAACAGTTAATATCTCACTTCTAAATACACAGAAAGCCATGTGTACCTCGGACTTCATTTTCTGTAAGGATTTCGTAGGATATACCAGTCTGTGAAAAGTGATGAGTCAGCAACCCCGTTGGCTAAGTTCACGCAGCAGAGGAAAGCCAGAATACCTCTGAATCTGCTCTGGATCTTTTTTTTTTTCTTCTTTTTTTTTTTTCCTTTTTAAAATGAGCCTGTGAAGAAAAGCCATTAAAGTGGGAGCCCAGTAGAAAATTCAGGTACTAATTCTGCAGGTTAGGGTTCAAGATAAATTAAGATTCAAAAAGGAATTACGTAATTTTCGCAAAACGGCATACCTCAGACTGCCACCAATGGAGCACAAGGTGGAAGGATATGCAAAAAGCTACGAGACACCTGTAATTTGTTCCACTACTCTCAATACAATGACAGTGGTGATTAGATTATTCAGTGTAAGCATAAAATAATCTGCCATAGCTGAGAATACTAGGGTTCAGATGGGAATTTACTCTTTAATCCCCTCTACATGAAAATAATGGTAGAAAAAAACTCCTAACTATTAATCTGACTCATTAAATGTACCTACGAGCCCTATTCCCATCAATTTCAATATGGAATACAATTAAAAATGAATGTGCAATGCAATCTGGATGGTGTTTAAAACGCTGTATTTAATAGCATTATTGCTGAGTTTAACCATCATTTCAGGGAGTTAGGCACCTGAATTATGCCAAGGCAAATCTATTTTGCACTTGACTCTGAAACTGATTTGCAGCAAAGCCCCAGCCTGGGATTAAGATCAGCATCCAGACATCTGGAACTCGTGGAGCGATAAGGAAAAATCCCTGTCTGTAAGATCAAGCAGCAGAAATGGGCAAGAAGGTGCAGCATGACCCTTCAGCTGCCTTGAGGCTGACAGGAGGAAAATCGTTTAGTACTGAATGAGTTAGGATGACTGAGACAAGGGCTGCCTACACCAGATCAGATTATTTTTTTTTTTAATTATTTGAAACACTACCTTAACCTTGCTGTCCCTTGGATCTGTACCTCCGAACTGGCTACATGTGCAGATGGGATTTGCCTGATTGGATCTAGATTAGGGAACGAGGCCATGAATTTTACAGCCACTTCATGGTATGACTGCAACCAGGTGCCAGTTTCAAACATCTGCCCTTTGCCAGGATGACAGTAAATAGACACAAAAAGAGAAGATATCTTTATCGACATAAAGCCAGTGGGAATTGTGGTACAGCTTGTCAATACCAGACAATATTATGAATGGAGGTTCCAAATTACCTGAAATTCATAATTGCTGTCTGATTTCCCATTTCAGAGTGACTCATGGAAGAGCCTAGGAGGGTGATCAGCAGGCAATAATGTCAGAGCAGTTTTCCTTATGTCCTGTTCTCATTCACAACTACAATACCATTTCAATAACCTTGGTTGCCTCTGCTGGAAGACTCAATGTACTGAAAATTGTACACAGTTTCAAGTGTTAGTGAGATACATACAGGTTTTTAGCTGAGCTTTTGGATAGGTGAAAAAACATTTAAGGTTATTCTCATTCCTTATACCAATAAATATTGTTAAATACCAAATCACACAGGATATTATTGGTTATCTAAATTCTTAGTAGCTTATCAAGACCTTTAACAACTTAGAGAATAAGCTCTTTTAGATGTGTTTTAGGTATCTTTTGTGCTTAGGTGCCTACACAGGCTTCTTCAAAACTTTTTTTTTGCGTGTAATGCGTGGCTTCTGATCTCTTTTAGGAATTTTCTAGCATGGAAGAGGCACCCATCAAGGTCTCAAGACCCTTGTGGTGTAATTCCATGGGAGGCATCCCACCTTGATGAAAGACCTATTGAAACCAACGGAAGCTTAGTGTTGACCTTCACATGGCCTTGGGTCAGGCCATCAAAACCACCAACTAAAATATTTATGTGCTTATCAGCTTTCCTCTGATCTTTAGTTTCATACATTACAACTTTCATATGATATTACTAAGAAATGTTTAGCCTCTCAAAACACGAAAGGAAGAATCACAGTTCGTACTGTAAGAGAAAGTATGTTTATTATACTTAAAAGCATCCATTCTCGTGAATTTACAGAGATTAGTTAATTTTATCACTACCATTTAGTAGGTATAATAACATAAAATGATCACTAATCCTCTGCAGGGAAAAAGCTGATAGCTAGAATAATTTTTCCCACCATCAGTTTATTATGACATGCTGCATACCATGTGCAACAGTTTTAACCATGCAGCTGCTGAGCTCCCAGGCGCAGGTTCTCAGGCCTGTTTAGGTGCCTCACCGTGCTGAAATACATAAAATAGCGCTCAGTTTTGGCCTACCTAAATCTGAAGGGTTTGGACACCAGAGCGGAACCCATAGTCTGAAGTTTAAGCAGTCTAATCCTTTACAGGAAGCTCTGTGATAGTTAGATCCCGCGAAATAAATTTGCAAATACCAGCACATCAGTCAAGGATCATGAAACGTAGCCAACGGAAAACACAACTAGAAGAAAACAAAAATCCAGAAAGTTATAAAACTGGAAATCAGAAGTGCTCTGCGCAGGAGAACAGAAGAGAGGTGGTTTGAACTTAGAGGTGCAGCTGACACATAGCCTGAGTCTCCAGCTTCGCAAGGAGAGGGATGCCAGTAGAGGAGTCAGAAGGAGCACCTGGTTTAGCTTTCCCTCTGAGAACAGACGCTGCATGTGGGGCACCCTGCTATGGGGCGTACCCTGCTGTAGTTTGGGAAACCATCACTGTACCATCCTGCAGGTGGTCACTGGCACACTGAAGATCTTGGCTACTTTATCCTCACAAAATCATCTGGCCTGCCAATACTGTTGAGAGAGAGATATATTGAAATTTCATAGATACTTCTGAAATATCTGAAAGCCCAGTTATGTTGTACTGGTCTGTGCTTTGTTATTAGCCTACCTGGGCTCTAATAATTAAGAATTACAATTCTCAGTGTAACCTGTATTTTGAGGTGTTCCTCTGAATGCAGAATAGCAGGAGAGCACTTGAAAAAAAAAGAGTCTTTGGGGGGAAAAAAAACCCGAAAACCTCTTTCTCTCAATGGAAGGAAGTTCTATGACAGAGCTGGTTTGTGTTTTGGTAAACAGATGTTATACCTCTGCCTGAAGAGGAAACGTGGCCCAGATCCAAATGAAGGCTTATGTTCCTAGCTTGGCACTGTGGTGGGACATAGGACCCTCTGACCAAAACTGCCATCTCCAACAGCATCTGCTCAAACTCTATTTATGCCAAAACCAGCTAAGCCCCACTGTACCTGAAGTGGTCCTCAGGAGGTGCCCTCCCTCCTAATCGGTTAGCTTCTAATTTAGTTGTCCCACTTCAATGGATATATTGGGTGGGAAAAATATANTCCAGCCCAGCCTGACCCAGTACAATCGGCTATGGTCCTGCATGTCTGGATCCATGTTTAGATACCATGGAGTATCGTAACATTTAAATAAGATGCATTAATGTATGACAGATGGTTGCTAATTTAACACCTTTGCAGAAGAATTTGAGAACTGATTTTATAAAACGATGGTTCTCTTTCCCATTTAGTTACTATGAGCAGTAAGATGTGACCTTAACGAAGACAGCAAGAAGAGTCAAAACTAACATCAAATCAGATGCAGCTCAGAAAACATTAAGAGACATTTCATTTCCTATTAGCATGTGCTTCAGTCCTACAGCACAAGCAGAATGTCAAATGAATCATTTTTTACACCATTTCCTTGAAAAAGCCACCCCAGCCAGTACTTTGACTTTAACAAACTTAATTTTCCTGGGAAAGCCATTCCATCAAAGAAAGTTCAACCAGAATTTCTCTAGTTTTCTTCAGTATAAAAATATGCTTTAGAAATTTTTAGTGAATCTCCTTAATTTATTTTTTGAAGAAATACCCTGAATTTCATTTATATTTTTATTTTAAAGAAGGATCATTTTAAACACAATTTATTTCTTATTGATTGTCTGTGGTTTAGTCACAGTCTCCCCTAACTTAAATGGAGTTTAAAATATTTCTTCCTACAAAGGAATTCTGTAAAAAAGAAATTAATGAAAGTTTTTCTCACTTGCCTTCAAGAGCTCTATTAAGATAGTGGTTTTTCACCTTACAATCATTTGTTCAACATAGTTATCACAGCAATAACTCACTGAGGTTAGATATGAGAGTAGTAGCAAATATTTGACGAATAAAAAGCTGCTGAGATGTGCAAAATTACAAAGGTCTGAGCCTGATGGGATCTTTAAGGTTCTGGGCCAAAAGGAATAATGAAGGCCAGCAGGAGTTGGATGGTATGTTTCACGTTTGCCTGGGTCAAATAGAAAAAAGCTGGGAACTCAGCATAGTTCTCATAGATCCCTTATTTGTTTTATGGCTATTTGCCTATTCTTTCTCCAGCTGCAGAGATTCTAATATAAAGAGACAATTGTTTCACACATATATTATATGTGTGTGTATTTTTAAATGTATATTATTAATAACCAAGTGGTTTGCAATTGTTTCATTCAAGTAAATTCTGTTTCAAGAATACTTAACCCCTGGGAAGCTGGGAAGGTGAGAAGCTGGAGGTTCAGAGTGCCCTGGAGACATGCCAGGTATGCCTTCTGCTCATGATCATCTCTAGAGGAGCATTCTTCTGCCTGCTGACTGGACGGAGAGCCCTGGGAGCCTTTCCGCCCCCTCCAGAGGATGGATCATACAGTCGCAGTTGGGACATAAATAAGTTTCTTGTTGAATATGATAAACTTGCCTGATCATTGTTGATTACATCTCTGTAACAGCCATGTGGTGCTTACATTAGCTTTCAATTTCAAACCTGGCTGAGATGGAGTTCCTGCTCCCAGCACCATTTATTAGTTTTATTTTAAATAGTCATGGTATTAAAAAAAATCAGGAAGACCCTTTATTGTTGGATTAGAATGTATGCATTCCTCTCTCAGTAAATATATTAATCAACAGTGTGGCTTGTCCTTTATTTCCCTGATCTCCTGACTCTTTCATTCCTTTCTACCTACTGGAGGGCTCAAAGCATGAACACCTCCATCATGGGGGACATGAAACAGGAAAACATGGACTTGAATTCACTCAAATGGAAAAGAAACTAGAAACACACACCCCATCCCCCCATCATCCATTTTCTGGGGGGATGCTCTATCCAGTATGCCATCCAGTAGAGGTAGATATGGGGAGATTCTTCCTCTCTTTACAAAGGGAAGAAGTGAACCTCGCACTATTTTTTTCCAGTAGTAGCAGGCTTCTGCTGTCCTGGTTGTGGCTGTCAGCTGGGCAGAAACCTGGCCTCTAGCCTCCTAAACAGCCCAATCCCAGAAGATGGAATCAAGACATATTCCTATGACCTGTGTGTCTTAGACTCACCCTTCAGCGTGCCCCATGCTCTCCATGCCTTATGGGCATTACACCTCAGGGCACAGCTGCAGAGTTTGGGTTACATCTGGAACCATGACATGTCCAATCCCCAGCTGCAGAGCATGAGACTTTTTGTTGGATCCACTCTACCATCCCTTTCGATTGACTGAAACCAGCCCTTTGACCAAGCAGCAGTTAGAAAAGACCTATCAAGGGCAAAGGAAGCAGGCAAATCACTGCAAATCTTCTGGGTGGGACAGACTCTGCAGAGATCCCTGGATGGTCATCCTCAGCTTTAACTTCCCCGCAGTCAGTTCATTCATAACCCTGATAACAGTGGCAGACAAATGTCTCTGCCAATATTTCCAGATCTTTATTTGATGCTTCTACTGTCACAGTAAATCCTTGGTGCTCTGAGGCATCTATCTGGAAACTCTTAGGAGTTAAATGCAGATATGGTGAGGCTCTCCAAGTGCTTCACACACATTGTCTGTTGTCGTGACAGAGATACCCGCTGTGCACCCCAGCTGCTGATGTGACATTGATAGTGTAGGACCTTAATTCTGAACCAACAAATTTTCGCACTTTTGTGCAGTTACTCTGTAAACAGTAGAAAAAAACTAGCTGATGTCAAACTAACCCCTATTTTTTTCCTTTCTCTTTCTGAAAAATATGTAATATGTAAGTAGTGTCAATGAATTAATTCAGGATAATTTAAATTTGACTAATTTAAAGAATTATTAGGAACTTTTATACAGGAAATATAACCCAATGGAGATGCAAAGGGCTTTAGCAACTTGTACTCCCCAGAAAACCACACAGCCTGTAGATCCACAAAGGAGCCATGATGTATGCTAGACATGCAAGTGATGACAGCGTGGCTGTGTGGCAAGAGTGTGGGGGTCTGGAGCTGGTGCTCCAGGACCTTGCCTTTCTCACTTGACCAAATTGAAAGGAAGTTTATCCTCCTATTCACATGCACTCTGACAGAAACTGCAGCTGAATATTTACAAAAATTGGCTGAAGTAATTGAATTTACTGAGGACAACTGAACACTTATTTTCAGCCATTCATTCTCATGTTGGCTGGGTTTTCTATGCTATCTGCCAGGAGGAAAGCAGCCCAGAACACCCATTTCACGCAGATTTAATGACAAAGTCTTTTCTCACGACAAAGTTTGATGTGTGACTGTCTGAAAGCTCCAGGAGGTGACAGAGCCTCAGAAATCGATCTTTGATTTTAATGTGACTATGTCTGACATCACGTAATACAAAGGCTGTACGTCTGATCTCAACAGCCTATTTCATTTTACTTGCCCACACATGAGCACATAACCAGACAAATTGCTAGGCACTACAGGTGCCTAATCTGGTCTGACTGATGTTCTCATCAGGCTCTAGCTGATTTCCTAGTGTTTTATCTAGCTGGAATGGATAATATTGAGGAACTATCTTCCAGAATACCTGATATTAGCCATTGGCTTCCTTTCCTACCACTGGTTGCCTGCGAACCTCACAAGACCTTGTTGAGGCAGGAAGAACTGACCATGCTCCATGGTCATCCTGACTGGGGGACAGCAAAGACTGGTTAAGCAGTCAGCTCTGCTGGTACCGAGTACTTGGAACTGGTGCAGTCAGTGTCTATTAACAGGATAAAATGAGGATCTTACACATTGCATTTAAATCAGGCACAGGCTTATCTCTAAAGAAGTTAAATATATATCTCGCCAAATAACAATGCCTGCAGCTCCCAGGGCACTCTCTTTAACAGTCTTATTAAGACCTTGCTACAGTGAAAAGAGTAAAGCCATCACTGTCAGGCTAATTCAGCATTTCACAGCCTTTCTAAAGTAATCCAATGGTTTGTTATGTAGCTGTTCCTTGGACTACATTTTCCTTCAGTTCTGGTCCCCAAGAACTATATTTTATTGTGGTTAAAAATTTGCTGTCTAGAGTACAAAAATTGTTAAACTTAAATTTCAAACATAGGTACTGCCTGAGATATCGGTAATAAGCGAATGAAGAAACACTGGGTTACTATTTACTTTGATGCAAAATTTAATTGTAATTACTTGATATCGATTGCTAGAAACAACTAAAATCTTCTAATTAAAGTGGGGTTTTTAACATGAGAATTCCCCACAGCATTCCCTCCCTTCTGTTTTTGCTGATAAGGGGAAGGAGAGAGCTGTTCTGCTGTGTCAGTCAGCTGTTTTCTCCATCCCTCTCCAATCTGAAAGCTGTGGTTCCAAAGGCATGACTTGTTCCTGCTGCTTTCCCTGGGAGCTCACTCAGCTTCTTACAAAAACCTTAGAAAAAGGGGCTGTACATAGGCACAGCTAGAGGAGGGAGAAGGCTGGCATTGTGCAACCTTAAATGAAAGGGAAAATGCAACACTGCGCTAATCGTAAGAATTTCACTTTCAGTTTTTGTGCTTTTTCTGTGTTCGTTTCAGAGCGATGTCTTTCAACCTACCCTTTCCTCATATCGCAGGCTTCAAGGGGAGGGTATGTGGTGCTTGGATGTTTATCCTTAATTTGAACAGTGATCAAGGATAAGCAACAAGTGAATCACTATGCCACAAGCACTGAAGATGAAAGACCATTGATAAGCAAGTGACTCCCTAAACATCATCATCGATTTAAGGGAGATTGAGGGCCACAGCAGAATCAAAGTAGAAAAACTTCACAGGAATTGGTTGCCTAAGGGGGAAAAGAGGCGGAAACTGGGCATAGAATGGCAAAGGGGGTGCACACCAGCCTGCAGCAGTTATTGATGTCCATATATCCTCTTCTCGCAAAGGTGAGGAAGGGCAAGCTGGATAAGAGCACCAAAGCAGGTGTCTGCACCTCCTTTAACGCCTAAGAGTAGGCATTTGCCTTCAAGCTGGAGAAAAGCACAAGCCCTTACTGGGAAGTGTAGTGGGTGGTGGCAGTGCTAGGGGAGTAGCTGGACCTGGTAGGAGAGGGAGCTAGTGCTCCTTCCCAGACAAGATGCCAGCTTCAGACTCTGTACCTGGGCTGAAAGACTGAACATAGCCTTTAAACTGTGCATGCAGCTCACTTGCTGAACTGTGAAACACAAGTTGAGACCTGCTGGTAGTGCAGTCACTGTCTACAGGGGAGAACTAAGCCGGGGCTGTGACAGCCAGGTTATGCACCTTTTTCACAGGAGACCTATTGTCTTCATCCAGTTTCTGGGACGATGTCCAGAATCACATAAAGAAGGTCTAGGGTAGGATACTTATCTTGTCTATACTTGTGTGTGTGTTGTCAGCTGATGTGAGCAGTACTGCTTGGTTCTGGTGCACCATTTGCCTGCTCCAAGGTAGGTATGGGACTAAATTAAATGTTATGGAGAGGGAGGCATGCAGTAAGACTGTTGGCTTCAATTTGCCATTCTGATGTAACACCAAGCAAGTTACTAACATTTCTGCCTCAGTTTCTCTTCTATAAAAAGGGCAGCTATCTGGGGATTAGTTAGTGATTGCATACCTGAGCGGAAGAAAGTACATCAGGGAGGATTAATGTATTAACCGCCTCCTTCATACTACATCAAATTGCTGAAATCCTTTTAATCCAGTCAAATGCATGTTTAAGCATAGCATAGTGATGAAGTAAAACAAAAAAAAGTATTTGAGACTGAATTTTTTGCTTCAGAACATTGAGCTCTTTAAAGCATGTGGACAATTAACATGAACCAGCAGAGCTGGCCCAAGTAGGAGGTTTTCCATCCTGATGCACCATCTGTAAGGATGGTTAAAGCATAAAAGCAGGCCACATTGTTCCAGCAAAAACTTATCATAGAGAGAAATAATAAAGGTTCATCTCTATAACCTAGTCGAGTATACACAAATACAGTCAAAGAATAAGCTTGGGATGTCATGGAGGAAGTCTTTATGGATTCATTCATCCTAAACTGAGAAAAGTGCAAAATGTCTTGACTGTTTCCACAGAATTTCTTAATGCCAGTGGAAGGATACAGGGCTGCACTGCTATCCCAGAGCCAGGAAAGTTCATTGTTCCTCAAAATTTCGCTCTTTGGCCAGGAATTAGTATAGTTCTTATTGTGGAAATTGTAATTGTGACAGGGCATAAATAGTACCCCCATAGGCCCTTCGGTCTGCTTTTCATTCCTAATGCAATTGGTTCCTTCATAAAAGCTTTTGCACTTTCTTCAAAGGAAAGTCTGACTAAATGCTCAACATCATTTGCTGAAATATTCCCTTCCATTTTGATTATGAGTTTCCTGGGCTTTCTGCTGTACACATCTTTTGCACCCCAGTTGCAGGCCCACTGAGGTCTTCAGTACTTGCAGTCTGTGACAGCTACTCCACTGAAGTCCTTGGCTGCAGTGTAATAATATCATGGACGGCTTTTTCCAGATGAGTTTACAAGCTGAAGTTCTGAGGTAGGCCACCGTTAACAGGAACTTCCTGTAATGTGTACCAAGGAGAATAGCCAAGCCTATTAAAACAAAATATGGTCACATTCTGCCCTCTTGCTTTAGCTAATGGGCTTCCAGTTATACGGAACTTTTCCAGGTTCAGTATGATGGGTCTGTTGGTGGTTCCAGGTGACTATGAAAGGCTTCCTCTCCCAAAGTGATGATTGGGTTGGTTTCATAGGAGGGATGTCCAGATGAGTGCTGTGCACAGCCATACCAGGGGCTGAAAGGTGATCGACGCATAACAGTGTCCCATTTTCAGGCAGTGCTTTCATGACTTAAGAGACAACATCAGGCTCATCTCCCAGTTTGTCTGTAGAACACAACAGAAGAGGCATTAGTACTTATTCCATATATAGCTATATGAATTGGTATCAGCCACTTCTAAAGGTATCCAGAATGCTTACACTGAAGAAAACAAGTGAGTGCAATCTAACCCAAAGAAAGGGGGAAGATTCCCAGCTGAACTAAGTCTAAGGAACTCAGCCTAACCACAGTTGCTTCCCTCATCAATCCAGGTCTTACTGAAATCACTGAGGATGTTGCCATCACTTCAGTGGCCCCCAGGGTGTCTTAGTGGCTGTGGCTGTTGCAGTTGGGAAGGTTGATGAAGAAATCGTTTTCTTATTCTTCAAGCTTTCTCAATAATAACAAAGGTAACTATAAAATCAAACCTTAGCTTTTATCACTATCTTCACAGCTTCATGGACATCCCTGACCTGTCTAGTACAGCACCATCCAGAGATACTCCAAATAGCTCTAAAGAAGCACACATATTTTATTGTCATTGCACAGTATCATAAAGGGATACAGCAATAAAGCAGATTCGTGAAAGCTTGCTCTGAGCTATTTCTTAGCCTGGCTGCACTATCACATAGAGCCGGCGCCTTCGAGACCAGCTCTGACAGCTCTGCACAGCACTGTATTGTGCAATGTGGACTTTGACGCTAAGGCCTGTGGCTACTGCTACGAGCAGAATCATTAGTCACAAAGTCCCTGCCGATTATGTGTGTATTAAGCAGAAAAGAAACCAGATATACAGCAAAACCTACATACTTATATGTAAAAGAGTGTCGTAGTTTAACCTGGCAGGCAGCTAAAACAACCACACAGCCGTTCGCTTGCCGCTCCCCCCCCACACCTGGTGGGATGGGGGAGATAATAGAAAATGAAAAAAAAAGTAAAACTCATGGGTTGAGGTAAAGGCAGTTTAATAGGACAGATGATGATGATGATGATGAGAAGAAGAAGAAGACGAAGAAGAAGACGAAGAAGAAGACGAAGAAGAAGAAGAAGAAGAAGAAGAAGAAGAAGAAGAAGAAGAAGAAGAA
>VWZZ01007795.1:75458-134581 GCA_013399095.1 Psophia crepitans | reverse complement strand
GGAAGACAAAACGTTGAAAAAAATGAATGCCCCCCGTTCCTCCCCCTCTCCCTCAGCTTCCCATTGCTGAGCAGACGTCATATGGTATGAAATATCCGTTTGGCCAGTCTGGGTCAGCTGCCCTGGCTGTGTCCCCTCCCAGGATCTTGCCCACCCCCAGCCTACTGCTGAGGGGGTGGAAGAAGGGTTGGAGACACAGCCTTGATGTGTGCCGGCACTGCTCGGCAGTAGCCAAAACCCTGGTGTGTTATCAGCACCTTGCTGCTACCAATGCACAGCACTGTGAGGGCTGCTACAGGGAAATTAACTCCAGCTCAGGCAGATCCAGTACACAAGTCATCTGACAGTTTGAGACATCAGAGTACTCTGAAGTGTCCAAGATGTGCCTGTTCCTCCTGCTGACCAGGCAGGCAGTCTGCAGGACCAATGCACTACAGCATAGGCACTGCAGATCTCAACATCTCGTCAGAGAAATCTCACCCCATGAGACTCACAATACTTTGTGTTTAGTGAAGAGGACGCCCAGGTTTTCAGAACCACTGTCCACATAGCCACAAGTGCCATATTGGCATTGATGGGCCTTTCAGAAAATGGTGTCAGTGAAAATTAGCCCAATTTGCTGAGTATCTCTCAGAAAGCGTATACCAATCCAAGAAATCAAACTCAGCAAAGCCACTCAGGGCTTGCCAGCATTAGAGGCCAAACTAATTTTTCTCACTAGAAGACTGTACAGCCAAAGCTGGAAGACAGTGGGCTTGCTCTTGTGAGGAGGCAACCAACAAGAAGACCAGCTTTATACAGTCAGGCTTGCTGCCCCTTTGCCCCGGAGGGATGAAGAGAAGGGACAGGGTGCTCCTGCCAGCCGACAGCTCTGCCCCTGACAGCAGCCCCTGCCTGGGAGCAGCACGGGCTCCTGGCTGTCCCGGAGGGCTGCAGCGCGGCTGCAGCAGCAGTGCCCAGCAGTTTGCTCCGCTTTGCTGACAGCCAGCTGGGAATGCAGAGACCTGAGCATTGTCGCTGAGCGCTGCTCTCACAGTTCACAGAGAATCAGAGCTGTAAGAAAATCCTGCCAGAGGGCAGCAAATCCCTACAATGATTTTTTTTTTTTTTATATTGCAACATGTGATTCTAAATTGCAGCGTGTTGAGTTGCCCCAGTGAGACCTGTACCACCACCCTGCCCCGCTGCCCCCGGGCCTGTCACAGTCTCGTTCAGGGAGGTGTCAGTAGCTGGGCTGGGCACATCCCTTGGGTGATTTACCCCAGGTTTCAGGGAGCACTTCCCACGCAGGACCTATGGCACTTGGCACAAGCGTGCCAGTGGTGTGCACCGGCTGCCACCCATGCCCCGGGGCACCTTGTGGCACTGCACCCCAGGGCAGGCGCTGCCCAGCCAGACTGTGCCAACACCCGTGGGGCTCACTGGAGAATGCTGGCGCTGGGGTCTGCCGGCAGGTGGGAAGCGGGGAGGCTCAGCACTGCCCCACGCCACGGATCTGCGCATCCCTGCGCAGGTGCAGTTAGCCCTGCGCTTCACTGCCTGCTGGGTACGGTGACTTCCTGCACCAAGGGCCTCTGAGCTGACCGTGGGAGAGGCAGTATCAGCAAGCTGATAGTAACAACAACAGCAATAATAATATCACTATAGGTTATGGAAGACAGCAGGGAAGTGACAGGCCACCTTGTCCCCTGAGAAAAACTTGTCATGGAAGACTTAACACAAAAACATACTTGTAGTTGCTCTATTGTTAAAGAGGAAACAGTTACTGGTTTACATTGTGTGTGAGGGCGAATCACTGAGTTTTACTGACTTCTGATTTTATTCCATTTGATGCATTTAGGCACCACAGAAGCACACACATACTCCAGCTGGGAACAGGTTCTGAAGTCACTTGTTTGCAGCAAGCAGAAAGGATGTCCTGTGCCCAGGCTCTGCTCAGTAATTTTTCCTTTCCCCAGGCTTTTCAAATTTTCTTCCAGTCATGCAGGATCGCACTACACTAAAAAATTCTCCTCCTCGTTTTGCTAGGTATTTCTTTCATTTGTATCTGTCATAGCTGACAAAAACCAGAATGAATGTATCCAGTTATACCCCTTCTGCTAATTATATTTTTCTCTGTAAACCGAGGCAACCTGGAGGCAGCCCAGCTTGGTGTCCAGCTGACAGTGAAAATGCACAGTGGGCAGCAATTCCCAACAGAGACAAGTAGAAATCGTATGTCTTTATGAGACAGCAAACAGCTCTATCTTAGACTAAGCAAAATCAGGTTAAAACAGGCAGTTCTGAGTTGAGCAGGCATAGAAGTACTTGAACCAGATCACAGGATACTGCTGAAAAACATAGCTGGCTAAGTGATAAGAAAATGTCTAAGCATTCATCATGGTACAAACCCTGTATCCCTCTCGCCCGATTAATCTAGAGCTGAGAAATGCACTTTCAAGCTTTGGCATTTATCTTGTAACAAAAATCCTACTCTAGTGATGCTACACGATTCATATCAAGGGATTAGAAAAATTACAAATGATGAATAAAGGCACTGACCTTCTCCTCCTTTCTGGTTAACATCGTCACAACGGTGTGACATTGACACAGCACAACCTTGACGGGCTTAAACCAGGCTGTCTCAACAGGCAAGCCAGTGGCCAAATATCCTTATCAAAGACATGTATCATTTTTGAAACAAGGATTTTCACATCCAGAGATCCAAAAAAATCCCTGGATTTTTACAGAATACTCCTTTTGTTGACTTTTTATTAGCAAAGCTAAAACTGATGCCCTCAGAAGTCTGATGAGCTGGAATAAGTTTTGTCCAGTTGAAGTCATGCTGTCCGCAGTGAACCTTGCTTTCTGTGTCAGATCTGGATTTTGGGGCAATATGCTCAGAGGCTGGTGACAGAGGAGATGGCCCTGAGAGCCACGGAGCTTGAGGCAGCCTCAGGGAAGACAGCATGGGAAGATGCATTGCTGCCATCCTCTACTTTCCCTCGTATGGATGAGGGCTTTGAGACCAGGACATCCTTTAGCGATTTGCCTTGATAAGCTCTTGTGGAGTATCTCTGTTATGTTAGTAAATGCAGGGGAATGAATATGCAACATAATAAATAATTAAAATGGAGCAGGACCTCACTGCACAATTATCTGACTGACCCAGCGACAGTGATGCCTTATTATAGTTGAGATTCAGGCCCCTACAGTACAGTGCTTCACTGATCCTGATGAAGGTGCGAGGAATCCTGAGCCAAGGGACATTTCAAATTTAGGGCAGGGCACCCTCAAAATGCTACAAATTAAAGTATGAATCTGGTGCAGCAGAGCTATTACCCATAGCACCTGTAAAGAATAAGCTGAATAAAGCATCAAAAGCTACAATTCAGCATTTTAACTCACATATGGCAGGTTGGAAGACAAGTGCTGATAGCAATTTTGTAATAAAATTTAATTTTTTATGATAAAAAATTGGGACTGCTGGACAGAGGAGAGCAGATTTTAGCAGAAAAGCTACAAGTCTGTGTGAGGTTCATCAAGACAGTCATCTGGCCTCTATCATCTCAGCTCCTTTTGCCACCATAGTGGACTTTTCTTATTCTGTATGTGAAAACACTTGCTCTCTGGTGGCCTACTAGATAGCTGGAATGCTGAATATGGAAAATTAAGACAATTGATTGAATATCCTTATTCTATTTACTTCTCCTCCACTTTGTGCTGCATAGATGTCTCTCATCTGTCGACAATTACATCTGACAGTGATCCAGCCTGGGAGATTAGAGTCATGCTTAATTCTAGCAAAAAAAGGTGGATGGTTTGATGGATTGATTTAATAGCCCACTGAAACATCCATAAAATCGGTCTTTATGCTTAGCTTCTACTTCCCTGATGCTGTTGATGCCAGCAACTGGGTAATTTTCTGGCACACACTGAAATAATCACAAAGCTTCTTTGGCCTCTGTCCACCCTGGCAAGGTTCTCAGTGCTCCGCACAACAATTTTCCCCCCGTATGAAGCCCAGACGTTTTCCAGTACCCCCCTTTTCCAAAGAGGGTAGCCTTTGGACTAGGAGCTGTATATCAGATGCTTATACTATAGAATCAGCACAATGGCCTGAATCCTGGAATAGCCTGAGTGGTCTGCCTCACTACCGCATTGTCTCCATGCGATAGCATATCGGAAACTTCTATGGATTACACCATGTGCAAAGCAGGAAAATGCACATTCCTTGAGGGTACGTCAGTCTCAAGAGGTGGAGGTTGTGTTCAGGAGTGGCTTAAACTGCCTCCCAGGGTGCCCAGGTTTCCCGCCACATTGCTCATTTACCTGTAGTTTAAAATACCCACACTGCGAAGAGCCGCGTTTGGGAGATGTGCTTACAGGACCACAGTACAGTGTAGCCAGCTGCCTGACTTCAGCCTGCGTTAGGAAAAAGCTGGAGCCTGTTTTAAGGCATCAGAACGATGTGGGCTTGGGCTCTCCTCTCCAGGGAGCTCCTGAGCACAAGGTGCATCTATGCAACATGGATGGAGGGCATTTTTGGACCAGAAATGGGATTCATGGCATGTCATTACCACCCTTTTCTTCCTGAATTTCTGAAGCTGAAAGAAACGAGCAAACACCACCAGATTAGTGCTGACTTTTACTCTTACTCCTTATAGCATTTTAAACCATGTTGAGCTGATTAAGAAGTAGCTTTCCACTCTGTCTGCTTTCCTGATTCAATTGTATGATAAATCCTAACTGAAAACTAAGTAAGTGATGCTCGATGTTCTGATCATGTTCTTCTCACAGAAATTAAACAAAAGGTTGGCCCTGCACAATAGGAAGGAGCTGACTCTCCTCCCACTAACTTTCCGGAGTCCAGCAGAGTTACTCTGTATTTGCACTAGGGTGAGGTCCTGCCCCCAGACTGGGCAGAACAAACACCCACACGCACGCTGGGGGGATTACAGCTTGCACCCAGCACCAGCAGATTCGGGTGGCATTCCTTTCTTCCTACTCCAACAGGATAGCTGTAACACAACAACAACAACAACAACAAAAGCATTTGATACCCCCCCGCCCCCTGCCAGCTGAGTATTGCATTAGAGCTAAATGTTGTTGTTGGAGGAAATACAACAATTCGGTGTTGTCGATCTAAGGGATTATTGCAATTATTTTAAGCCAGGAGTCATGTAAACCTCAGTAAGCCTCATGTATGGATGGAGACTTTGAACAAACCTAATGAGCCTTGCTCAGCGTCCATGCCCCAGCGCAGCCTCTCCATCCAGCTCTCCTCAGCCGTCTCAGGACCTGCTGCTTCGCTGGGAGCACGGAGGTGGCATTTTGAGGAGCTGCTGCTGCCTGTCCTTGTAGCAGCTGGTGGATTCTCAGAACTGATGGACTATTGACAGCCTGAAAGGAAAAATTCATGGGTGAACAAAGCAAACATGAATATTTCATACCTGGTTTTCAGGTACTGTAAATCAATGAAGATATACCATCTTACATCAGATGAGGTTGTGCCCCTTTAAGGCCAGAGAAATCACAATAAAATTAAAATAGGAGACAGCATCACACATCAGGTACTTTCTGTCAAAAATGGGGTAACTCTACCACTCAAATTAGCACCTTCACTGCACTCAGGTCAGTTTATTATCGGGTTTCAATCCAAGTGTACTCAGAGCTGAGCATTGCTGCTGAGATATGGATGCAGCAACAGTGCTTACACGTCACTGTTCCTTCCAAATCAAGGCGCATCAGTACCTGAATTCCTGCAGACACCCAAAGAGAGTCCTGTGCCTCCCTAATTCTAGGTTTAGACAGAATGTTATTTGTCCAAAGTTTCTTGCTGAGACTTCAGAAAAGAGAACTTGTCTGTGGAGCAGTCCAAAGTTTCCAAAGAGCTTCAGTTCATGCCTGCGCTAATTAACCCCACGCAGTCAGCATTGCTTGCTGTTTTAGGCACTCAAGGACTGCAGGATCTTTGTGCGTCACTTGGTTTCACCAAGCTTGAAGAAGGACCTTTGATATAGCAGCAGTGTCACACACTGGCCCTGCCAGCTTGTGTCTCGCCTAGGGTCAGTGCTCCCACACACCTCCCACTGCAGCCTGCTGAGGGTGAGGAGGGGCAGGAGGAAGATCAGCATCACCACTGGGACCTGTGCTCTCCCATATAGGGGACCCCATAGCAAACAGCCCCCACCAGCACCTTGGGTTCTCCCTGTGTCTGCAGAGCCAGGGCAGCCCAGCACGGGGAAGGCGATACCTGGCGTGAGCCTGTTTTAACATCCCCGTTGGAAACCCTGTGCTGAGCCCGTACCGGAGCTCGCTTTGCTGAGCAGCCATACGTGGTGGGCAGAGGTAACAACACAAGGTGAAAGCAAGTGTCAGGTTAAGAAAAGCCTGCTGCCCTCTGTGTACATCCACTGCCCAAAATGCCATGGCCGAGTGAGGCATCAGCCCCACAGGGTTTCTGCAGCACACAGGGCAAGTGGACACAGAGCCAGGGGAAGGAGCAGTTTCAGGGAGGCTGGAAACTAAATACTTTTTGTTCTGCCCTGGAAACCCAGCATCTGAAAGAGCAATATAAACAATGCCCTTAATAATCTGCTGTCTAATTGACTGAGATTATTTCTAGCATGGAAAAACCGTAATTTTTCCAAAAGTTGCCCACAAATGTCAGACTGCTTGTCTGAGCAGAGCAAGCAGGACTGATACTGTGGGCTGCTTGGCTTCTTGCAGATGTCGGAGAGCACCTTAAATAAAACTGAGGAGAGTTCTTGCTGTAATGGAAAGATGAGAAAGGAGCTCTGACTCTCTCCAAGAAACCAGGCTGCCAGCATGTTAAAATATCATCCTTGTCAAAAAATAAATAAAGTGCCTGAAGAGGCCACATTTATTGTTGAAATAGGAGCAGCCACATGAGTGAAGTTTAAAATATTGTCCTTTGAAATTATAGAAGTCTGCTTATTTTTAGCTTGTTAGATGCTGCTAGCTTCCCGTGTGAGGGCAGTTGCACAATGGACGTGATCCGCGCGGCAGCGGGGGCCCTACGTACAGGCCGAGCCATAAGGTTACACACTGCCTCCGAGCTGGCTCCCGCCGGGCAGAGAGCGAAGCCCCACACCCCCCCCCAACTGCTTCGGGGTCAAACTTACAGACACGTGCAGCACAAAATGCACGCGCGTACGCTCACTCACGCATACACACGTATGTGTAGGTACGGGTGTCTATTAACTCGTGCGTATCCCCTTGTTTTCTTACTACAGCTTAAAGAAGTTATTCATTGAATTGGAAAAATATCACCTTGGAATCACTCTGGTGACATTAAAAAAGAGATAAACTGGTGTGTTGTAGCTATAAAAGCAGCAAAGTTAAATTTCAGATGCACATTTACTCTGGGAAGCTACGGAAGAAGCCTTTCCCTCTTGTCTAATGTGACCTCTAACTGCTCCCTGCTGCTGCGTGCGGCGGTATGAGGAAAGCGCGCGGTGCTGTTGCTGAAGAAGGCCAACTTGGGGGCTTTAATTTCATTAAGCAGTATCTGACCTCATTGTTTTTTCTTGGTTGTTTTTTTTTTTTAAGGACTATTGTCTCTGAGAAGTTGTACTGTTCCCAGCCCGTATCGTTCCTCGAAGTGTACAGAACGACCGTTCCCAACTTATTTTTAGAGTAACCTGTGTTTGCAAATACTCCCACTCGCCGAGTCTGGCCCAGATTGACAGGAAATTACTTTTCCTGAAATGTAAACAAAAAATAAATCGTGGCTGCCACAGCATCTTAACTGTATCAAAGTTTCTTTGGCAACATCTTTCATATGTCTTCTTATTACACACGATGTGCAATTTTAATTCCCTACCTGCAACAAATGCTTTCAGTGCAAAACCAAGGCAATTTTTGATTTAAGCAACTTTTTTTTTTAATTTTAGCAATTTTTAACAGAAAAAAATGCAGACACACATATTTATGCACAGTGTTACAAATCCAGACTGGTCTGAGATTTCATTCTGTGAGTTTTGCCTGTGAGAGCTGTTAGCATTTATTTTGTATAACCATATCACTCCCATTTTTACAAAGCCACTGACCCTAGCAGAGAACACTGCATTTGAAAAAAGCTGATGAAACACAAAAATGCCGGTATGATTATGTTCAGCCAGCGAGCCTTTCTCATCTTTTTTCACCTTCAAGACTCAGTGGAAAAAGGGGATTTCAGAAAACACGTTAAATATTCTCATTCCTGAGTGTGCCTCTCCAGGCGAGGTCTACCTGCCCTGCCTTTGGCATCTTGTGAGGCACCGAGGCCTGGGCAAGGAGCCCTCAGGTTTGGGGGAGCCCAGGACGTGTGCTGGCACAGCAGTACCCCCATCCTTGGACAGACGTGCTGCCCGCTGTCCCCCATGGAGGCATGGAGCAGGGCAGAGCTGCCAGGTGCTGCCCGTCCCCTGCCACACGGACCCCAGGGATGGGTTGGGTGAGCCACAACCAGTGCTGCCAACCACATACCAAGGCTGCTTACTCACAGTGTGTTTTCTTGAGTGGCAATACTCAACTCGCAGCTTTGCTACCACTTCCCTATGGGTTTTGCCCACTTCCTTACCCCCGGCTCAGCTGTGGGAGCGGTGGGGTGTGAGTCAGACAGAGGATTTAATCTGACTTTAGAAGAAAAGCATCAGGGGAGGCACCTTTTTTTTTTAACAGAGGAACTTTTGACCCAGATGGTTTCCCAATCTGGGTCAGCACAAGATCACCCAATCTGCTATGCCAGCAGAAGCAGGGGACAGCACACCACGATACAAGGATGGGAGTGAAGGGAAAGGTTGGAAGTGGGCAGAAGATGCTGGTGGCACCTAAAGCTGTTCAAACTGGGGCTGCAGCCCCACACATCTACCTGCCAGACTGAAGTGGAACAAAATGAGTCCCCACCTTTCCGTACATTTGTGAGTTGCATACATACAACAGAACACGCAACATTTTATTAATTGCAACACTCAGCAGTGGCGAGAGAGAAAAAGGAAATGAGCACAACATTTTCTCAAATTTCAAAGTTTTGGAATGCTAAATCAGCAAATTTGAGAAAAGCTGCAAGCCTGTCAGTCGTGCTTCTGTTGGTAGTTTGTCCTGTGATGAGAAGCAGAGGGTTAGAGGGACGCTACAGCTCAGCATTTGGGAAGAGTAAAGAGATGGGGTCTGAGTCCATTATCCTGAAGCAGAGGTGGTTCAGATGAAATACAGCAAATCCTTGTTCCAGCTAACTCTGGAAACCAGTGCCCACTTCCCAGGATCAACTATGCTTTAAGAGCTGGTTCTAGCTAAGGACATGGTAAAGGTTATAGCACAGTTCTCTGCTGCTTCAAACTCTCCCTCCTCCAAATAATTCTTCCACAGACAGAAATTGGATCATGTCTCTCCAAAGACTGGACCATACCATACAGCCTGCCTGGGAGGATCAATGAAGTACCAAATAAAAAAAAATAAAAAAAGAAAAGATGCATTTTCCCTACTTTCCAAGTAGCTGGGCTTTGCAAGAAAGCTGATTCACTTGAATTTGATTTTAGTATTCAGACCTGAATTAAGTGAATAAATTAGTTCATCGCTTATTTTGAAGACTAGTATTAATTTAATGGTAACAGAAGGTAAAAAATGCTTGTTATCAGGGTTTTGACTATATTTCACATCTCTCCACAAGGAAGAGGAGAAAAAAGACATCAGGATGTTAGTAAAACCTCCACTGGAGGGGTACTGAGTCCCCTAATGAGCAGAAAGCACCCACAAAAGAAAGGAAGGGAGCAGAGGAGCCTTTGGCCACCTTTTCTTTCATAGCAGCTGGCCAGCTGGCCCTGCAGGGTGGTGAAGCTCCGTGGTCCTGCCGAGCATCAGGCTCCAGCCAATCTTGCATGATCCCATCCCACAGTCATGCTGGTACCAGACACTGATGCAGCAACTCATCATAACCTAGGTGACCTTGGGCATAGTCACGTGTGGAGCTAAGGGGATCCAATGCATCCTGACTTTGGTACTGGCTGGTGTAGGTAGTGGTCCCACATGAGAATACACAAGACATGGGAGCCGTTACATCCATCTGTGCAATCAAACAGCACGGCTGCCTCCAGCCCCACCACTGGAAGCTGTAGTTGTAAAGAACTTCCAGGGACATTGTCTAATGATAAATCTTATTTTGTTTACAAAAGAAATGGCTCTAAGTAGCTGAAATAGAAGAAAAATGTATCTGTGAAATTACATTCACTTAGCTACTTGTTTCCTTCCTATTAAGAAGCCCAGACCAAGTTCTGATTTTGGTCTTCTACCTAACACGACGTGGTGGTAAGGATGCAGAGCTGGGCTTGTGGTTCCTCACAGAAATACATAAGGCAAAATCAAACCCCTTTGTTTCCAGGCAGATATGCTACCACAGACACTCATACACTCGTCTGTGTGAAGTGGTAACCTAGACTAAAGAAGAGCCAAATTCACGCCTGACATAAACCAGCAGAGCCCTGTGGACTTCAGCAGGGCTCTGCCAGTGTATCCTAATAGAGAATATACATCACAGACCGAATCAGGAGTATTGCTGCTTCACCCACAGCGTTTGTATAGCTTGTATGAACGTCCCACAAAGAACCCGAACTTTAGCTGATGAAGACCTTATGTTAGTTTAGCTGCTATCAAAATAAGTTGTATATATGTCACAACACAGTTTATTCTTGTAAGCCTGCAGAAATAATGGAGACACTTACAAAGCAACACACACAATTTCAAAACCACGTTTCACTGACACAGTGCCCGAGGATTACAACATTTTTGCATCACCTCACAGCATTACACAAAGCAGGGGCACCCAGTTTAAATACCGCCCTACACTGGCGCCAGGTACTTAGCAAAACTGGGCTAATCGTTTCTATGCTCTCAGTACACTAAAGTGTGTGTAAGTTCTCCCAGAAGTTTAGCAAACTCTGAACTGAAAAAAGGAGTTAAAGCAGAATATACATAATCAACAAAAAATACTTGAAAGGGTAAACACCCTAGCTTTAGTTCTTAACAACTGTCAGTTTTCATAAGCTTTAATTTTAATCCTTTCTTTCCCACACCAAAATAATGACCTTTTTTTACCTCCATTTTTGCTGTCATCCATTGCCGTTACACACTACAAAGCAAAAGCTCAGTGGCACGGCTCCTGTAGCTTCTCAGCACATGTCAACGTAGAATCCTAGAATGGTTTGGGTCGGAAGGGACCTTAAAGATCATCTAGTTCCAACCCCCCTGCCATGGACAAGGACACCCTCCACTAGACCAGGTTGTCCAAAGCCTCATCCAACCTGGCCTTGAACACTTCCAGGGATGGGGCATCCACAGCTTCTCTGGGCAACTTGTTCCGGTGTCTCATCACTGCACAGTGAAGAATTTTTTCCTTGTATCTAATCTAAATCTCCCTGCTTTTAGTTTAAACCCATTATCCCTTGTCCTATCACTCCCTGCCCTTGTAAACAGCCCCTCTCCTGCTCTCTTGTAGACCTCTTTAGGTACTGGAAGGCCACAATTAGGTCTCCCTGGAGTCTTCTCTTCTCCAGGCTGAACAAGACCAGCTCTCTCAGCTTGTCTTAAAAGGAGAGGTGCTCCAGCCATCTGATCACCTTCATGACCCTCCTCTGGACTTGCTCCAACAGGTCCATGTCCTTCTTATGTTGGGGACCCCAGAGCTGGATGCAGTACTCCAGGTGGGGTGTCACGAAAGCAGAGCAGAGGGGTAGAATCACCTCCCTTGACTTGTTGGTAATGCTTCTTTTGATGTAACCCAGGATACAGTTGGATTTCTGGGTTGCAAGCATGCGTTGCTGGGTCAAGGTGCACTAGTCATCCACCAACACCTCCAAGTCCTTCTCCTCAGGGCTGGTCTTGATCCATTCTATGCCCAGCTTGTGATTGTGCTTGACAATGTGAGGAACTTGCACTTGGCCTTGAACATCATATGGTTCACATGGGCCTGTCTCTCAAGCCCATCAAGGTCCCTCTGGATGGCATCCGTTCCCTCCAGTGTGTCGACTGCACCACACAGCTTGGTGTCGTCAGCAAACTTGCTGAGGGTGCACTTGATCCCACTGTCCATGTCACCAACAAAGGTGTTATACAGTGCCGGTCCCAGTACCAACCCGTGAGGAACGCCATTTGTCACTGGTCTCCACCTGGATATCGAACCTTTGACTGCAACACTTTGGATGCAACCATCCAGCCAATTCTTTATCCACTGAGTGGCCCACCTCTCAAATTCATGTCTCTCCAATAGAGAGACAAGGATGTCGTGTGGGACAGCGTTGAATGCTTTGCACAAATCCGGGTAGATGATGTCATTACAGAGTGTCTCACTAACTGAAGTCAGTCTCATTTCAGTGTCTCAGTTTAAAGGGATCATTGCAGCCTTAACATATCCACTGCAGTTCTGTTATGAGCTGGGTCTTTGGCTAGAGAGAATCTGAGCACCACACCAGCTGTGAGTCTGGTCCTGGCAAACTAAAGAAAGTTTCTTGTGGGGTTATAATGAAGAAACGTTCAGAGATAGCAAGAGATCACAAAGAACACCCCAGCAGATTATAATGCTTAGAGATGTGTTTAAAGTAATTCAGGGCAGTAGCAAGATTCAGACTTTACTCAGTCGAGTATCCTCTCCACGTAGCCTTGCTGATTTTAACCAAACTGCTGCTGGAACAGGCTACTGTGTAATGTGAGCAATGAAGTCTTACCACAAATGATCAATACAGACACTAGTCAGGGTAAAAGGTATGTCTCAGACCCACATGTGGGTTTCTTATTAATTTCTGTGTCCATGCTCTGGAACGGGACTCAGTTCAATGCATCATACAAAAGGCTCAAAATAAAATTATATTAGTATCTTCCCTAAGGCAGATGTTGGGAATTTCTTGGTTTTGCCTTCAGTTCAATGAAGGCAATGTTCATGGTTTGTTACACTGAAAGGCTGTGTAGAGTACAGATAGGTCTTTGATCAAATGTGTTTGTTCACACATGAACATGGACAAATCATAGAATCATAGAATCATAGAATCTTTAAGGTTGGAAAAGATCTCTAAGATCATCAAGCCCAACCGTCAACCCGACACCACCATGTCTACTAAACCATGTCCTGAAGTGCCATGTCTACACATTTTTTGAACACCTCCAGGGATGGTGACTTCACCACCTCTCTGGGCAGCCTGTTCCAATGCCTGACCACTCTTTCAGTGAAGAAATTTTTCCTAATGTGCAACCTAAACCTCCCCTGGAGCAATTTGAGGCTGTTTCCTTTTGTCCTATCACTTGTTGCTTGGGAGAAGAGACCAACAACCACCTCACTGCAACCTTTTTTCAGGTAGTTGTATAGAGCAATATGGTCTCCCCTCAGCCTCCTTTTCTCCAGACTAAACAACCGCAGTTGTTGAATAACTGCTAATGGACGTGCCACAGTCTGACAGGATAGTGTGTTGTGGATGCTAAATTAAAAATAAATCAGTAGTTTATTAAGCTTTACGACCTCCAAAGAGGACCCTATCTGAAGGCGAAGGCTGTAAGACAAAACTTTGCCAGTGTGTAAAGGTTCTTCATCTTCTTCCCTACATAAGAGAGATGCTCATCAGCAGTGGGATCTGTCAGCCTGTTCCTGTTTCCCAGTCACTGACCATCCAGCTTGGTTGGGTCACAGCCCAAGAACAGTAGGAGAGCACAGTTACCAGACCTAGGTAGTTAGCAGACCAGAAAACAAGGACCTGCAGTGGCCCCAAAGGTCAGAGCGAGAGGAAAAGCATTCTCCCATCGCCTGCCCGGGCAGGAGCACTGCGGGGTGCCAGCTGCCAGCACCACTCTCAGAGATCAGCAGTCACTCACCTAAACGCACATACGTTCTGCTGGTTTCCTGGTGCAGTGGGAAAATGAACATTTGACCCAATGACTGTGAATTGCAGAGATTTTCAGTCAAAGAGTACCTTTGAAAATTATGGCACAAAACTACCACTGGAAATACTGATACCTGCAGAAGTAATATGAATCAAGTTAGGCTCTGAAATACTGAAATTACATTTTTTTAAGTGTCCAGTGATGTATAACTATATGCTCTTCACATTGTCCATGCAGGATCAGTGAGTTGTGGTGGATGTGGCTCTGGGCACAGTGCTGCTCCTCACACAAAATGGCATTTGACTCCAGCAAAAGCTGCAATGATCAGTTGGGGATCCCTGTTCCACATGAAGACTTTCCTCCTCCTTACCATACGTTAAATAATCCAGCCCTGAAGCAAAGAGGCTCTGTGCCCTTTTTTTAAACTTCCACACAGATGAATCCTTGTACAAATTTATTCAACTTTTCCCTCAGGTAAACCTTCCACTGTTGCACCAGAAGCTTTATCTGTTGAACATATGAGTAAAACATGAATCAAGCATAAAAGAGCTGGTTAAAAAATAGTTTCAAATTGTTTAATGTCTGAAGCAATTCCAGGAGTGGGAGATGAAGAAAACAGAATAAACTATTTAATCAACAATGTCTTTAACCTGTGCAATATAAACTTGCTAAGGAACAGAACTCTTAATGGCACCATTTCTTATTTCCTTGCACTGCCTCAGAAAACTTCAGTGTGTGGTACAAAGCAGAAGAAGCTGCATGGCTCCCAAGAGGAAGACATAAAGTTTTTGTTTTCTTGATCTACTGAACACAACGTGAACCCAGCGTTCCGTTAGCCTTTGGTCAGGCAATTCACAAAATATTCCTGTCCAGCCCTGGTAACACTGACACATGAATCTCTGCCTCATGGCTTCAATACTGTCCAGGCTGGGTTCACCAGTCACCTGGAACCTGGGGCCCCTCTCTGAGTGATGGGCTCGGATCTTAAAATTAGTGGGTGACAAATGGAGGTAAGCAGAAGAGTCACTGTTTTTGCGGATACATCTTCCATTCTTCTTGCACAGGACTTTGCTACAGAGTTTGGCTGCTGAGGTCACGTTAATGACGTAGTGTCCTAAGGGTCCGTCAATGTACTGTTTCACAGTTGAACAGCTTTCCTGTAAATGATAAAAGACCATGACACTTCTCAGTAGGCAGCATTATGTCCAAATTTATTATATCTAAGAAGATGCTAGTTCTTTGCATAAGTAACCTGTTGAGATAAGTCTTGTTGGATTTACATACTGAAGTAATGTATTGGGTTAAAGTGAGCTTACTTCCATGGGTAAGATCAGCAAATTACTTTTTGCTATTTTATCTATTTGGGTGCTTTACTATATTGTCTATTTGGGTGCTTGGTAGAAATATACAGAGTATTAGACTAGGGAGGAGTCCAGCTCCTTCGGAGGCACCAAAGTCCAGCCCAGGTTTAGGACTGGGGGCTAGCCTGTCATGCCTCCTGTGAAACCCCAGTGCAGCCTTCTACCTCTTCTGTCACTTCAAGAAGGGTTATTTGTGAAAGCCTGAAGAACCTGGAAGAAGGAATGATGCTTTTTCTTGTGGTAACATTATTTCCCATGTGTCATTTCAACAGTAGTGACCAGAAAAAATCTCCCTCCAGACTCCATTCCTTCTCTGTGGATCTGTACAAACCACCACAGCTACCAAGTAGAACACTGTAAAACAAGCTGTGCTTATGTTTGTGTTATTGCTTCAAAACATACCTTTCTTCTAACCTGGACTCATTATTCCATGATACTACCAATGACTTGCCCAAAGCAATGTGCTCTGAAGCAATAGGACATTTCAGCCTAACCAAAGTATGGACCCAATGAGACCTGAAAGTAGTACTGAGCCATCACCTTCAGCTGCTAGCTGGTAATATCAATAGATAGATGTTATGGAGGGTGTGATGGCAGAGAAGATGTATTGAGGTGATTCCCAAATACTAATAAATCAATATGACCTACCTTTGAGCTGGCATATTGCATACTGCCCCAGAGAACAACTCCAGCTGCTCCCAAAGCTGCACTTTCACCAATGGTATTGACCAGATCCACCTGAAAAAGAAGACAAATTCCAAACATTAGAAAACCAAAGACAGAAAAAAGTAAGCAAAAAAGCACTAGGATATGGGCATCACATTTTTTTTCCCCAGAGGAGACACAGGTCCTATGGTATATTCTGCACAATAAGATTGCTATTTAGTTTAGAAAGCTCTTCTGTGTATCTCCAAAGATTTGCATGGGTTGCATTCATGAGCATGACTGCTAAATAACGAAATCATTATAGTTTATTCACAAGGGGTCCTCCAACCAAACTGGTGGAGTAAGAATTGAATGATCTATTCTATCTACCAGTCTTTGAATGTTTACCATACCTACCTAGGCACCATTTTTGGCACATGATGGTAAGTATGATCACACGTCATTGGATCACTCTTAGAGTGTCTGATCACAATCGATAGGCTTTAGGCAGGTGTCTAACTTGTGCTGCTTTAGCCATGCCAATACATTACAGAGCTGCTGTTCCTACCAGCGCGAATGCCATTATTTCAGGAAACATATCTTTGAAAAACGAGCCTCTCCCAGTACTACACAGTACCAAATGGGAAAAAAAAAAGAAAAGAAAAAAAAAGTACACATTTGCATACTGACTTAACCATATCCAATCCAATCCACTGCATTAGAGCTGCACTAATAAGCAGTTAAGTTGCAGCAACAGCAGGAACAGAGCTCTACCAGAGCACAGACTGTGTGTGGAACAGGAGTCACTGGTGCCTTGCCAACAACATAGCAACCTACCTTGCAAGTGTCTCAAAGCCATTCCCTGAGACCATGAATATTGTGTCTAGAGAAATGCAATTAAATCTTGGAAAATATGGAGGAAGGATCTGCCACCCCCAAATTTCAAGCCATGATCACATCTAAAAGCATTTCTATCTACAATATTTGGTTAGAAAGTAATTCCTGATCAGTATTTGTAATGACAGATATTACAATATTTCTTGTTTTGATAAAGAAACAACAAATTCCTTTAAAAAGTTAGTGATGATCTTTGATACAGTCTTTTCACCTCTTTTTAGGAGAAGACTATCCAAAAGGCCAGCCAAATTATAACAGTGTGGTGATGGCACCTTAGAAATGCAAAATGATAGAGTGGAAGAACCATGTTATTGTTGTCAATTACTTCTAAATAATTTATTTCACTGTGTAAATGAACCTGTTGATTTACCAATGTATAGTTAAGAGTCCCCGTTTCTGAAACATTTATGGCCCAAGAGATAAAAAAGAAGGCACAAATAAGTACTTTGGAAAAGGAAGAGTCCACTGAAGAGTTGAAGACAATTACAGAGAAGTCAGAACAAGCAGTGACTTTGACGTTATACTAAAGGTTGGACAAAATGTGCTGGAAAAACTGCAGAAGTCTGAAGAGTAGAGCCTGCTTACTGGCTCTTAGTGTAGGGTTTGGTGTGATAAAAAGTATAGTTGGTTGTGCCTGAAGTTCATGTTGCTTCTGATGATCCAAGCAGTCTTTTAGAGAATGCAATTGCTCTTAAAATTATGTAGCCTGGTGCTAGTTTTATTAAAAGATAGTGGTGTGGGCTGCAGGTGTTACTTTCATGTGGGAAATACTGGTTGGTTTGGGGTTTTTCCCTATAGGACTTAATTTATCTGTTAAAAAAGAAAAAAAATGATTAAAGATCTAAATATCAAATGTTAAGAGAATGTGAAATACAGCCTGACCTCTTGGTGATGAGAGTTTCCAGGCTTTACTCATCTGTAAAACATTTTATGAAGATTACCCAGATACAAAGACTGGAGTGTGATTCTACATTAGCCACATGATGGCTGAGCGACTTAGCACTAACACGGTTCAGATCTCATTAACAAATTAAAAAAAAAAAACAACAACTTTTCAGACTGCCAAAATCAGTAATCAGTAGATATTTAGCATTGTTGGATGAACTAAGACCTGGGAAAACCCCAAAATAATGATTTTCTAAGTAATTTGCTTTAGGAGTTATGGTGCTTGACCAGGATTCAGTAAATCCAGTTTTTGTTGCCTCATATTCCACATTTTTCTTCTGTTACTTTTAGAAATCTTTTATATTCAGATACACAAAGGGATTTCAGCACTTCATGTCTAATGCATATGGATATAAAACAATCAAAAGCAAGAGCATGACTCCTAAGGTTCACCTAGTCCTCTGGGTGTGTGAAGTCCAACGGCACTGATAATTTCACAATTGAAGTTCCCGAGGCAACTACGCTTCCACTTTTGTGCACACCGAGAACCACCACCTTGCCAATGCTGAGAAACTCAGCACTTTTCTCAGGCTAAGGCCAAAATTTAACATTAGATTGGAAGGTATATTCCCCTAGGGCTGCTTAAAGGGCTCTTATAGCACCGGCACAGGTGTTGGATGCTGGTGAAGTCAGCAGCTCACTGCAAAAAAGAAAATTGTATGGAACTTCATTTAACTGCTCTCCTTCCACCTCACCTTTCCTCTTTTTGTATTCATTAAAACAAAGATGGAGTGCTAAGAGTTCTCCTCAGGAGTAAAGAGAATTGGAAAGACATGGGTTGAATTTTTATATCTTCTCCCACGCTTAAAAGATACATTATCTCCAGCTAACCCTCCAGCAGGGGTTACCTTCACCACGAGGTTACAGACAACTTCTAGAGGAGTGCCTTTTCTCTTTCTGAATGCCATTGCACCAATTCAGTGAAGGTTCAAAGGAGTGCAAGAGAAACAGGAGGGAACCTGACTACAGCTTATGACAAATTCAGCTTAATAATTAGGTAACTTGCCCACAACTGTAATTTCTAGGCACAGTTACCTCTTTTACTGAATGCCTGACTCATGTTCAGTATCTCAAAAGCCATCAGCACAGCAGGGCTTTCCCCTGAATAACCTATGAACAGGAGGTTACACCCTCTCTTCTATTTTTGCTCTGTTGTACCCTTGTTCTTCTAGGTCTGGTGATTCCCTAACTCTTTCCTGGTGTCTAACATAGGCACTGGATTCATCCTGAACAGGCTGGGAACAGTACTGAGCCAAGCGTTCCTGCACCAGAGGTGGGTGCTCTGACCGCCAGACGGTCACACCACCTTCCCTTGTCACAAACAGGGTGAGAAAATAAGTTTTACCTTCCATTTGGGTATTTTGAGAAGAGGAAAGATAAGGTCCTATCATAATGGCTGAAAGTGGCAAATTGGGAGCAGAGACAAGGAGATGGCTCCATGAAACCCTGAGTGAGGCACATGAGCTCTGCCAGCGACCTCAGACACAGTAGTCCTTGTTTTGGGACTGAACCTAGCACTGCTGCTCACACAGCACAGTTTGGCATTAGTGGGGGCTCACTGGCATGGCGCTTCCACGTAAGAAGCACCTCACATGGAAGAAAACATACAAGTTGAAAAAATTTCAGATGTAATTTTAAATATGAGCATCTTGGCATTTCTCTGGGTGGGGAATCCTATTTTACTCCTTGTGTCAGACCCTCATCTGTCCATGTCAGAGGACTGTCCTGAAGAGGCAGCTTTATGGGGGTCAGCCGACCCGTAGGCATCTGGTATTCCTCCAAGTGATAAACAAGTCGACAGAGCCTCTTCCCTTCTGATGCTCATTCTCGTTCAAGCTTTTGGGGGCAGTATGCAACAACCAAAGATCCTCAAGATGATGCTGTTCTGTCTCCGAGAGGACGGCTGATTTGGCAGGGAGGAGGAGGCGCTAGTTTCTGTTGATGCTTTTCCATATTTTGATCAGCCAAGTCATTGCGTTGAACACTAAAAGAAATGGGAGGTGAGCTAAGCCGTTTCAGTTTCAGAGCTTAAGAGGAAACAGCACAGTTAGTTCTAGTTACATGTTGAGGAAAGAAAAATAAGTCCGTCTGTAATCTTTCCTTTAAATTTTGAACAGTGTTGGTTACAGACATGCTTTTTCTGTGTTCAGGAGTGGTGGAATGGTAGTGCAAGCCTGGCGTGGTTCCAGGGAATGGTCTCTGTACACATGCACACCTGGTCATCAAAGACGACTATCTGTAGGTGAACGAGAGAATTGCTATCTATTATTCATCATTTGTTAGTTGTCATCCTGCCTTACTAATGATTTCAGCCATCTAGTCAGGAAGCACAGATGCTGCTGTGTAACCTCCCTCTCCCACGTACTTCATAGCGAATTGTCAAGGCAGATAGTTTCTAAATGCCCTACAGATGGCAAGCTGCTTATACGCATTTCTGGCAAATACAGAAACCTTTCATAATGATTGGGATCCCGATTCAGAATTTATAAATTGTTTGCCAGAAAAAAAAACAGGATTAATTTCTCAGATACCTTATGCACAACTCGCCTGATTTCCAGGTACAGTCAGGGTGAAAGGTACAGCACACATAGCTACAGCATCCTTTTGGGACCTGAGTCTTTCATCTTTCCGGAGGCCTGCTAGGCCTGTGTCTCTCCCTCAGTGACTCTGACTCACAACTGTTCTATTTTCTTCCACTGTGATATTTATTGTGTTTTTCCTCCTGTGTACAGAAGGGTTTACACACCAGGCTTGAATGTGTCAGCAGTTATTTCTGTTGGACCAGAATGTCACAGCTCTTGCACAGCTTGATGGAGCAGGACAGTGGTTCTCCTGGCCCAGTCCCTGTCAGAGCTCAGCTATCTATGAACCTGCTATCCCAATTTTTCTATGGCCATTTAGCCTGGATGTCACTGTACTACACTGGCTCCTTTCCTTGTCGCATTCATGCGTATTGCTGCTGGAGCGCGGAGGTTTCATGCCTTGTTTGTAGGTTTGTGAGCATCACCGATGGGCATGTTATAGGTCAAATGAGAAGCTCCAGTCTAGTCTAAAATCTGAACACACAAAACCATATTTAAGATATCTTGGTGGCGTCAGGGCTCTGAAGGAAAACAGGGACATTATTTTCCTGATCATTCCTATTTGGAGTTTTTTTAAGTGCAACCCTGCAGGTTCCTGGCAGTCCCCAAGCTGTTCGCACAGACGTTATGTGTAGTCTGGAGATACATCAAGCCCTGTCCCCATGGCTGCCAGCAGCGCTGGATGCTGTCCCTATCAGAAAATATGTAGTGGAGCATAACCCAAAGACATTTCTCTGGCTATGCAGGGATCTTCCCTGGCTGCAAAGATTTAAAGTGATCTTTAAAGCATCCAAAAGTAAATGGTTACATGCAATTGAAAAACAGGCCAGTGAGTTAAAGACTATAACTTAAGAGGAACATCACCCCAAATTACCACTGTACAGATCAGAAAATAGCTTAAGGTAAAGCAGTAACTTTGCACCACCACAACTTGTGCAAAACTGGTAACAGCATGTTAGAGTTCATAGCTTTCAGTAACGTTTGTGGTATTTTTATATCGATCAAGGGATTAATTTATATTATAAATATATATTATTACAGCCTGCATTTGAAGGATGTTCATTTATCTCACAGCCTGAGTTCTTCAGTGAAGGTGTTCTGGGTGAAATCCTGCCTGTATCAACCTCAGTGGCTCCTTGCCTTCAGTAGGACCCAGCCTGGCCTATTTGCCCATGATTTCTGAGTCAGGTAGGACCTGCAGTTTCCACCTCACACAGAAAACAGCTCCAAAGAGTCCCTGGTTGCTAAAAATGTGGCAGACCAAATTCATCAATGCTTCTTGTACCATTTGCTTCCTGGGGGCAGCCTGAAACACTTCTCAGGCTGTCCGGGCTCTACCTCACCTCCGCAGCCTCAGCTCCAGGCTGAAGCCACATACAGCCTGTGGTTTGCTGGACTGGCCGTTGTCTTTTCCCTTGTCCCTTGTCTCCCTTTTGCTGCTCTGGTTTGAGTCAAGAGCTTGTCTCCAGCAGCAGCAGAAGCAAGCTCTCATGCAGCTCTCCATAAACCACGGGGAGGGAGCACCCCCAGGTGCCCTCAGCCATCAAGGGGTTGTTTCCATGAGCTCCCTGCCCCAGATTTCCTCCCCTTGCATGGAACTGATAGTGATCAAAGCCAAACTTTCAACACTTGGGACAACTGCTAGAGAAATTAATAAGCATCTGTGCCTCTCTGTTATGTGCATGAGCAAAGTCAGAGCCACAATCGTCATTACATATCCAGAAAGTCTGGGATTTGTATGCATATATTTTTACCATCAGTGTTGTGGCCGCTATATATTTATTGCACTTGCAATGACTCAAAAACTTGGTTTCTTTATTAAAAGGACTCCACAGTGTTAGCACTAATTGTTGGATCATGAAATATTTGAACATGCTGTACCTCTGAAAAGTGAGATGGCCAACGCTCATCATGCAGGAGTTAGGAACTCCAGGCCAGACTAGTCTATTTGACTGGTTTATTTCTATGCTGAATGAATTTACATTTGGATAAGGAAACAAAAAAGCCCCGAGGCTCCTTTCTCATGAAAGTTTATCTTTCCATTACACTAATTAGTTTTAAACTTCACGAAAATTTGTCAAGTTCATTTCACAAGCTGTCCTGAAGAATTAAAATATCAGAATGAATTACTTCCTTAAGGAAATTATTTCTTTGTACTTTCTTTCTAAATTACCCTCATTAAAAATATACAATGTTATCCTACAGAAATAGACCTAAGCACTGCAATATTAACTCTTGAAAGGTGTAGAGTTTTGTACTGTGACTACAGTACTTCTTTTTAGAGGGGCTGCCTTAAATATGAAAAACAAGTGCTTAAGTGCTTTTATGCAAGGAGAACTTTTAGAAAGCATTTTTTCTAAGAGGCTGTTTCTAATCTCTAAACCTCTAAAGAATTCTGTCTGCTTACCTCTGTTAAAACGTGAAAAGTATAGGCATAAAATGGTCTGGAATAAACAAACACAGGCAAAACATAGTCTTTCCTAGCAATTGAGGCAATACGTATTGCCTCCTTAACCCGATAGTGAACAAATTTTAGTGCATTTGGACTTGACTTGAGTACATAATCCAGGTATATGGAAGGGTAGAGAGCAGTGCTTTCCTTCCACAGCCAAAGCAGGAGGTCGTTGCGGGAAGACTCAATGGCTGGGCATTTCCCCGTGTATGCTTGGGGGTGCTCTTTGTAGTCATAGTTGTAGCAGTCTGGGTAAAGATAGTAACCCCACAAACCATTCGGTCTCATATGCTCGGCCAGAAGGATAGTGTTGTTCATAAAACTCTTGCCAGCATTTTCAAATTCTTCTTTAGCCACTTTCCTGATTTTGTCCTCTGACCACTGTGGATGCCGTCTCCTAACCATCTCAAGAGATTTATTTCTATAAATGCTTTTATTGCCCCAGTTCCTATCCCACTGGGGCCTCCAGTTTTCCCAGTCAATGACTGCAAGTCCCTGAAATTTCTTCATGGGTATGCAATAGTCAATGTCAGACTTTGCTTTATTAAGGTGTTTGATAAGACTTTCGTTCTGGGGCACCCCACCATTGACAGGATCTCCGTTATCTGAGTAGTAGGGATAGTATCCCAAGTGAGTGTGATAGAAGATTGTCACGTTGGATCCACTCAAAGTCTCATTGGTGTTGGATGCAATGTCAAAAACGCTGAGATCCAGGTCCACCTTGTACCGCAGCCTGCACTGCTCGGTTGGTGCATTCCAAACAACCATGAAAGGCTTGTGCAGAACCAGAGGGGCCCGTGCCGGCTTCGGCAGCTGAGCATCAACCACAGTAAGCAACGCCGTCACTGCTAATTGTTTGACCCAAACATCCATGGTATGTTTTTTTCTGGGAAATTGTTATGATGTGTCCTTGAAAACAAAAATGAGGAGACATGTTAGAAGGGCAGTAGCCACCCTGGAGGCAGATAGGATGACAAAAGGATGCATTTTGGTTTGATTTGCTTTTTGTTAACATTATACCCAGTGCAAATACAGAAAAGTGCAAAACTGTGATCTTGTAAAAAATTAAGACACCTCCCACAGTTAATTCAGACCTTTCCTTAACACTTATTTAGTCCCCAGTGTCTACAAGAAAAATGAGTTAATAGAATAATAACTTAAAACAACAGTGTAAAAAGGAATGTGCAGCTCATGAGATTTCAGCTTCCAAGCATGTTCTGCTACGCTCAGTCTGAGTTGACTACACCATCATCACAGTGGGGCTAAGGCCTTCTTCACTATCTGTGTATGCTAATGGTCATAACAGAAAAGGTGATTTAAAAATCTCTATGTTTCTATCTCACACAGATTAATCAAAAGAACTCAGATACACTGCCATTTTCAGCATATCTGAAAAAAAAAACACCAAACCCCAACATATTGTTATCTACCCCTGAATTCAATTTTCATTTTTTAATGAATAGATGCAAGAGTGATAATCAATCTCCAGGCTAGAAGGGTGATACTATTAATGACTTAATGGTTTAAGCTGCTTATTATACTGAAAGCAAATTAAATATCAATATGTTAAAGAAAATAAATTATGTTAAGCGGATCTGAAATAGCCAGAAAAGCATGATCTATCTTTGAAAAAGGGACCTAGTCTGTAGAAGCAGGGGCTTATAGTATTAATTTTTCCATTCAGAGTCTGCTGTTTTCCCTGACAGTCACACTGGCTTGGGGACTACTGTCACTCTGGGAGCTGCCAGAGCTGCAGAGGTACTGGCACCCCAGGCACCCACAGCCCTGCTTTACATCCCGAGCTGTTCACCCACTGCCCACAGTCAGCTGCTCCAGAATCTGCCCCTGCTCCTATCTCTTCCCCAAGAAGCACAGCTCAACTGTGCCCTGGGTTTGCCAGTCAGGTCTCTTTGCTGGGGAATACAGTACCTATGATTGGTGCTGACGAGCAAACACTGCTCGGTGGGGTCCAGCTCAGCCATCACCTTGAATCCGGAGAACATAAAAATTGTGTGCTCTTATGAACATTACTGCATCGACAGTATGACATGGTTTATCCTCTCAGTTTTTATCTTCTATCATTCACCTGTCAAGTTTCTCCATTTTAGTCACATGTTAAATCACTGCAATCACTGGCTGCATTGCAGGTCCAATTCATGCACTAGCCGTGTGAATTTGAAATGTCCAGAATCCGGATATTTCCCTATTTTTACATCCATTTTTAATGATTTCTTTCCTTGCCTATAAAGTCAGACCCAAGTTATCCTATTGTAATTATCCTAGCTTCACTTGTCCCTGGTATTTTCTCACTCAGTTAACATCAGTCAATCACTTAACTCCTTTCCTAGACAAGGAGAGGTCTTCACACCTACCCATGCATTAGCTCGCAGCCAGAACCCCTAGGTTTCTTGCTTTCCACACCAGTATAATCAACAAACCACTCAAAATACTAGATTTTCTAGTACACCTTGGATATTACCTTTTACTCTGTAATAGGATGCCAAACCTACAGGAAGGCTGCAGGTACTGCATTGAAATCTGCCAACAGATTTATTAAAGCAAAAAAACCTTTTCCACTGTTTGAAAATATGTTGGCTCTCATCAGTGACATAATCCAGGATATCTCCCCATCGTTTGTCCTTCCTTGCCATTCTTCCATCCTCTGGGTTTGATGTGTTTTTTCCTATCTGCCACTGCTCTCCAGATCTTCTACTTTTTCCTTAAGTCTCTGCTTTGTCTTTTTATCTCCTACAAAACAGCCTTTCTTTCCTCTATCTCCAGTCTTGTGGTTTTCCATCCTCAGGCCCAGAAAACATTAAGTCCCACCGACCAGTGGTCTGGTACAGGAGCACCCTCCCAAGAGGTGAAGGAAGGCACTTTGCATTAAGAAATGGCTAGGGGAAGCAAGTGAAGAGCAGGACTGCAAGAAGCCACAAGCTCCTACAAGACTTCCAAGGAGCAAGCCCTCATTAGCAAGGTAGAGATTTATGTTCCTGTTGTTTCCACACCAGCTCTCTGGCTGCTTGTTTTGCATCCCTAAATATAGATTTATCACCCAAGTTTTAAAACTTTGCTCACAATCCTTTAGATCCTGGTAAGAGTAGCATCCTTGAGTGAAATGGGCCATTGCTACAGGCCATCAAGCTGGTGCTACGTACAAGCATGCCTGCTGGAGGCCAGGTTATTCTCACTCCGCTGATCTGCTGCGAGGAAGCCTTGTGATTGCAACTGGTATCTTTTTCTGTTTTCCTACAGTCTTGCATAATTATCTAAGTAATGTCATAAGCTGGGGAAAAAACAAATGAACAAACAAAAAGCCACAAAAAACGCCTTTCCCTTCCTGTTTTATACAAACTGATGAATGCATCACAGTACTTTGCACTCCTCCTTTGATGCAACAAATTGACTTAGTATATTTGTAAGTGCTTTTTCATGATTCGGACTGGATTGTTTTGCAGTACATGAGAACAAGCTTATAATATAAACAAAGATTTTCTCAAAAATTGATAGCTCAGATGAAACGGGAAGAGCATCAAGAGAGAAGGAAAAGCCCTTCAGTGATTTTCTGTGTTAAGAAAAGATCTGGGAAAAGACTGCAGACACCTATTCCCGCAATCCAAATGCTGATATTGTTCAGCCTTGCGTTATTATGTACCTATAATTAGATCATTTTGTCAGGTATTAATGACTAATACAGTACAGTTCTTGTCTAGATCTGACAGCCCCAGGCATTACAACATTGCAGATAATAAATCATAATGGAGATAGGCCAGGAAATAATAGTGCAGGATAATTTTAAGTTATATTTTTAGTTCCTGGCCAATTCTTGTCACTGTCCCTGACATGGCTTTAAATCATGGAATCACAGAACAGTTGAGGTTGGCAGGGACTTCTGGAGGTCATCTGGTCCAACCCCCTGCTCAAGCAGGATCACCTAAGAGACGGTCGCTCAGTACCATGTACAAAACACTACAAGTGGCAAAATGAAGATGTTTCTCTCAGGACATGCTGAAAAATACTTGATTGTCTTTTGACTGGATTGACCAAATCTTCATTGAAGTTGTGAAGAAGCCTGGACACCTAGCTCAACTGCAGATATGGAGGTGTCTGTATCTGCAAGCTGAATCCTACAAAAAAAAAGAGTAGGAATGTGTTTAGTCCTGTTCAAGCTGTTTAGAAGTTTGGGGTCCAGTCAAGGACAGTCATTCAAGGCCCTGCAGTGAATACTGCACACCTCCCAAAGCTGCTCTGAATTCATTATTTAAAGCTATATGGAATTTGTCACCCAGTTATGTCTGTACACCTAGAGAAGGAGGAGATAAGTACCTAGATAACATGGCCACCTTTTAGATGGCTAAAGCATCTCATTGTGAAGCACCTCATTTTCCTGTTATTTTCTATAACACAGAGGAGACATTCCCATATACATAATTCCTTAAAGGGGAGACAATTAAAAAAAAAAAAGTCCGTTGATAAAGTTCCAAACCAGTTACATTCATCTGCAATTAATTCTGATGTTATTTGCACATGGGAATTTTAATTACAGATGCTTACTTTTTCAGTAAAAAGCCATCTGAAGCCAAGTGAAACAAGTTTTCAAAGAAACAGGTAAGCCTATAGTTCTGAAAGAGGGGAAAATAAATTATCTGTTGTTTCACAAACACACAAAAGAATCTCTAAACAAGAACAAAACATCTTTTATTATAATTTCTACTGCTGTATCTTTGGACTATGGCACTATGGGCATGGGCACGGGCACTAATTGGACTGCTTTAATCCCTGTTTATTTTAACGAGCACAGACACTAACAATTCCTCCTTGAAGCTCATTATCAACCTTGATTCAAATTCTCTCATTTTTCTGAATCAGTGACATATTATCATGGTTAATTTAACTTCCCAAAGATGCACATAGCTTTCTGAGGCATACAGTGTTTTCAGAGCAGAATCTGTTCCCAGTGTTTCTGCTCTATATTCTAAAAACAAAAATGAATTCTTCATAAGTGAAAGAAGTGGAGCCTGATCACAAATCCATTGAAGTTGATGAGATATTTTATTTTGTATTCAGGAAACTTTGGTTCATGTTCTTACGGCACAAAATAACATGTGGTTTTCTATTTGCATCAGTTTCTGCTATGCAGTTTATGATGAAGCGGGTTATGGATGGATTTCAACTTATCCTTTAAAAACTGTGGTGAAATTTGCTGTTTCTTGAACAGAAAAAATGATATAATTTCTGCGTATTCCTTTCATAATTTTTCAAACAAGAGAAGATTTGCTTTTCCCAAGCAAATACTGTTAACTTAGTCAAACCTTTATTTCAACTTATTAGTCAGAATCCCACTATATTTCCATTTCCAAATGGTTGATAAGAGCTGAACTAGACATCTTAATTGCACACTTTGATTCCAAAATAAATGGCTTAAAATTAGCATAAAACAGAGACTCTCACCCTAAAGAAACCTATTTGCACACCATGTGTTCCAGTACAGCCCAATGGTGTTCTCCAGATGGCCAGTTCTGCTTCTCTGCTGGTTTTATTGATTATCCCAGCGTTCTTTGCCCTGTAACACACGATGTTACAGCCGGTACTTTTCATTATGATTCGTATGTTGGTCATATAGCCAGCCAACGCAACTTCGTAACAGCCAGCAAATGCATACTCTCATTTTATACTCATCCGTATGCTGACTTTTCAAGGAAGAGTAATCCATCTGATCTGTGTTTTGACCTTCTGCTAAGTTTAACTGTTCTTGATGCCTAAGGTTTATGATCTCTTCTGGATGAAGAGCTCAGTTGTATTGTATATCCATAGCAAATATGGATTTATAATTTATAATATGGATATATGGAATAGCAAATATGGATTTATCTTGCAGGAGTGGGACATTTTAAGTGTTTTGACTACCCGTGCAGTTTAATGTCAATGGGCAACAAGATAAGAAGAATCATTCTTCAATCAAATAAGCATTTCATAAAACGTAAAAATCTTTCACAGTACACATTATTTAACAGTTGATGTTTTGGAGAGTTCATTTCATTACTATACTTCACCTTTTTAGGTTAGAAACTTACAGGATATCTATGTCATTTTTGTACTCATTTTGAAGAAATCAGTGTCATTTCTCCAGAGCTATAGTGGCACATAAGTATGACATAAGGGGAAAGAGATTATAATCAGAAGTTGCAGTGAAGCAGAGAGAGTATGTAGATTTAGATCTAATTTCAAGTAGTATTAAAAAAGATGGTTTAGTTGACATTTCAAGCTTTAAGAAATATCATAAGTATTATTTTAAAAACTAAATCACCTTACAATTGTAGCACCTGGAAGCCCGTATCCTATGACTAAGTTGGGATTATCTCACTCCTTCAGTTCAGACAGGGAAGGGAAAACTATACTCCTAGTTTCCAGACTGTTGAAATGTATGCAGTGTCACATGCAGTAGGAAAGCAAGATCTTACAGACATGGTTTTGCCTGTGAAGTATGAGTTAGGCTGCACGTCTTTCATTGAGCTCCATAATTATTTCCGAATTCAGAAACACACTTTGAAAGAAAAAAATCTGCAGTTCCTACAGTAACAGCCACTTCAGATTCCCTCATTAACCAGCCTCTGACTAACACAATTTAAAATCCAGAATAGGAAAGAAGTACAGTTAAATCACAGAGGAAAGGTGATTTTTCCAATAGCAGAGTCATCCCTTGTGGCCTAAAACAGATTTACAACACTTCACCAAGCTTGCTTTTAGGCTGTCATATGCGCTATCGACTCCTGTCTTGCAGCTGCTGGAGGTAGCTCTGTACTTTCTTTCGTTGCAGACACACAGTCTTTTTAAAGTATTTCTCATATCTGTAGGGAAGCATTTTGTTTGGAAATGAAATAAAATCTGATGGCACTTAAAAAGGAAATTAATCTAACTGGATTGTTTGCATTCCACTGAGGAATGTGCAACATTGGCAGCTAAAAGAAATGTCCTCTTTTGATTGTTGTGTGACCACATCTGGGGTAGAAATTACTATTGTGGCTAAGAAATATGGACATTTCAACTGTATTTGAACATTTTTTCCACCATAAAGTCCCATTTAAAAGTACCTTGCAAATAGCTTGAAACCCCTTGTGCATCGATACATTATTCTCTATGAGGTATGATTTATACACACACCATATTCACTTACAGGATACTATGTGTTTATCTATACATGTGTGTATATTTCTCTGTCTTCTTAGGAAATAAGGGAAAGACCAAATCTGTCCATCCTGTCTGTGTCTTGCTGCCTCTCTGCTGTTATTCCTCTCTTCCAAAATTACGAAAAAAGTCTTGCTTTTCCTGTTTTTCTTGAAAACATGCTTGCATTAGGCAAGTTGGTAAGATGGACACAGACTGCCTGTCTACCCTGAATCCTCTTATGGTCCAAAAGTGTAAGACTGTGTTGGAGAGAGATTAGGTATTCACTGTATGCTCACAACTACCAGTTTTCAGTCTCTCAACTCACATGCCTTCCTAAGTGTCCAGCTGTAATTCTCAGGCTAGATTCCAAATTTAAAAGTGAACAGAAGAAGAAGACGACTAAAATGTTAGCAGTCTTCCTTAAAGATCAATAAAATTACAAAAAAACCCAAACATACGATTGTCTTTTTCCTTTGCAATTCATTTTACAGTTCACTTCCAATAGTTGAACAGACGTTCAGCTTGCCAAGTTGCAAGGTGTGAAGTAGCATCCCTTTATTTTTGTACAAAATATGTGAAAAGGAATTCAGAGAGCAAGGAGGTGGGGATTCAGGCCCGTGACATTTTTCCTTACATTTTTGTAAAATGTGGATTGTTCATTTTAAAGCAAATGGAAGACACAAGAGAACATTCTTGGGTGCATATTGCTGTTTTACAGTAAGTCATATTTGGGCCAGAGATCTGCTCAGGCATTTCCTGTTTAGCTTTGCTGTTTCTGTCATGTGCAGCTTGTGTCATGCCGTGAATCGGGAGAAAAGACTGCAAGACTGAAAGACTGCAAAGACTGCATTTCATGGAGATGAAAGAGAAAAGAATTGGTATTGAAAAGTTATTCTTCCCATGGAACTCATAATTCTTCCATTCTATTAAAAATAACCATTTTAATACTTCATGTGCCATGGTGTATCCTAGCCTACCTGTCACGTCTTTGTCAGATATTCGTTAAAGGCAAGACTCTTACATCTTTACACACATCATTTCCTGTGCCAAATCATCACTTCTGTACCAACAAGACTGAGGGCTACTGGGTGCTCTTAAGTGGTGATGGCATTTCACCCCTGCTTGGGGGGGTTTTGTCAAAACTGGTTTTGTCAAAGTGCAAATCACCTCTTAAATGACTTTCACCCCAGCATAAACCCCAGTAAAACCAGGAGACTTGTAGCTTTTAATTTCCACTTGTAATTTTGATGCGTGGAATGCCAGAGGTTCTAGCTGTGTTTAAAAGCATGGATGGTGGTGCAGGTTGCACAGGGCAGAAAGGTCGGGCTTTCCCAGTTGCCAGACCCTCGGCGCAGCCTGCAGCCTGCTGCAGTCATTCCGCTAGGGTTTGACACCAAAAGTGCTCTTTTGCCCTTGAAGTTAAGGGCCCTGCTCACATCCAGATCTCACAGACACAGATTAAGGCACCTGCATCTGCATGTTGTCACCAAAGCACCACTAGTAAAATATCTGACCTTCCCCCTTCCACACGTGCAGTTTGGGCACCCTAAACATCTCCTGGTCCAATGCTCCGGTGCTTCAACAACTCCATAAGTTGTCCCAAATGCCTTCACATCCCATTTTTGGAGCCTGCATCCTCTTTTTGTTTGGACTTGGCGGTTCAAGGCTGGGTACAGCCTGTTCGGTCACAAATGGGTCTGCTGGGGTCAGCTTGTCCTTGCTTCATGCTCACACACTGCCTCTAACACAGCGACCTCAAACTCGTGTTCAAACAATTAATTCTCAATTTCCTGCTGGAGACAAAAACGGTCCCTATTGGGATCCTGAAACTTTTTATTGATTTACTAGCAAATCAGTGACAGAGGGAAAATTAAGATACAGGTCATGATTCCCAGTACCGTTTTAGTTAAAAGACTGTCCTGTCTTTTTAAATCACCGCAGATTATTGATGACACTTTGAATAGCAGGGAAAGATAAAGTAATATGGTTTAAATCTGTCTGTGCAGCAGCGGGAGATTAAATATATACGTGCCACAAACAATTTGTCAATTGCTGAAGGATTGAGTAAAAGAAGTATTTTTTGAGTGGATGAAACTATACAAAATCTAGAGTATTATATCATTTTATGTATCTAATAGATGAATTTAGATTGCATCTAATATATGAAACACTAATCTAATTTCTTATTGAAAAAGCTTGATGTATTGTTATTTTCAATTCTGTTCCATCTGCTTCTATTGCATTATAAACTAGAGACAAGCATATTTCAAAGATATTTTGAATATTTAAAGTCACAAAGTTTATGTTAAAAGTATAACCTTTTATAGGCAATTTTAATATTTATTTCTTCCCAATATGCAAAGAATAGAGGGGAAAAAAATAAGTTGTATCCTTTTGCCTTCTCAAGGAGCCATAGTGATTGTCAGAGCTGTTAAAGCCTTAATTCCCTGAATAATTAAGACTGATGTCCTCAGCAGGGTTCAGTACACTGTTCTTCTGGCTTTGGCCCTTGATGGGTGAAAATAAAAGTGCCTACCAACAGTACTGAGAAAAGTTGTTCTTACTGTTTTATAGATTTTCCTTTTAATTTATTACTAAATACTTTTAACTGAAGATCATGAACATTAATTGGCAGTAACAGAATACATCCTACCTTCTGGCATGTAATTTTAATAGTTTATAAGACTATGAATGGGTAATACTGTACAATAAATAATACATGAGTTTACGTTGCTGCAAAGCATTTAAAATAGTTTAGCTTCTTTCACACCATCTGCTTAATTCACATATTCACTTTTTGAAAGGTTTATTGTTATTAGAGGCACTTTAAAAAGAAAATTAAGTTGAATTGATAACACAGAGAATTCCTACAATCGGGCCTTGGCTTATTCCTGAGAAAATGCTGTAAGCTAAATTAACTTTAGCTCTCTTGAAGATAAATTCTGCTTTCAGATGGTGCAATTCAAGGAAATTCAATTGAAATTAATTGAGGGGTGTGAATCTGGAAATATTCCAGTTGAATTAATGGAGTTATTAAGCATTTATAATCTTCTGAGAGGAAAAATGTGTCCTTTAGTCGGCAAAAAAACCTAGTATGCTGGCAAATGCTTAAAACGGTTGTGTATTTCCACTGTAAATCTCCGCTTGCAGTAAATAATTCCTATTTTTTGGATAACACAAAAGGAAATATTACACTTTGCCAAACAGAAACTCAGGACAATTTGGAAAATATGCATACAGCATTTGAGGTGAAATTAACTTCAGGCTTTATTTGCATGCCAATACACAGCTTGTCTGGCATCTACATTGTCTCAAATAAATGAATTTAAAATATCTCTAGTTCTACAAACACCCAGCACAATGTATTAACACAGATCATTAATAAACAGAATTCATTGTCAAACAACTAGTTGCATCCTCTTTTGGGCTCCTTTTGAGATTATTTTACAATGCATTGTTTGTAGATGATGGACTGCCTTACTGTGAGTCATCTTGAAACAATTACCCTGAATGTTTTGCTCCTAATGAAAGAACTATTTTTTAACAATTTTTCATGTGGGATTAAATACACGACCTACATATGATTAGGTGCTTTCTAGGTGTGTAGTGTTGAATGCGCAGCCCAGCACATTTAAGTTTTAAATTGATTAATCAAATTCTGAAATACCTTTAAAGTCAAAAGTTTTCAAACATGATTTTTATTCACAGCTTTTCAAGATCAGTTTTATAGTTTAAAATTTCTGTTACATGTTGGAGTGTACAGCACCAAACTGCTATTTGACAGAAAAATAAATAAATAAATAAAATGCAGTCCAGAGTTAACATGGTACAGAAAATAACACAGAAAGTCATCCTAACTAGTAGTCTTTTAGCAGAAGTAAAAACTTTGCCTTTACTGATTATTAATTGAGTAAATAACATGGCACTTACCTCTAGAAAATCAGTGAATAGCAGAAAACTTTGGTGGAACAATTTACAACAGCTGATGTGTTTGTCTCAGGAATGTGCTCTTCCTAATGAGTGGGCTTTTAACTAATGAGAATCTGAGGGCATTTGCAGATAAGGGCAGAATTTTACCTAAACACTCATCCTGTCATTGCAAAATAAGTGAATAAATTCATTAAAAAGTCAGCTGTAATACTTGTAAGCAGCCTGGTTGTAGCTATAATAACTTTGCATCGCCTACTTTTATAGCCTGATAAGGGAACAACTGGACCAGTGTTTGAGAAGAATTAAGTTGTGTTTTGTGAGTTACAAACCCTGGACTCAGCAGTGACAGGCATTAACAGCAGGGACAGCTCGGTCGCGGTGGCGCAGGAAGAAACAGGGAACTTTGCAAAACTGAGCAAACAAAATAGTTCAGGAAGAGCTATTTAAAAAAAACTGGCCCAGAAAGCAGTGGTGAACGGAGTTAAATCCAGTTGGTGGCCGGTCACAAGTGGTGTTCTCCAGGGCTCAGTCCTGGGCCCAGCTCTCTTTAATATCGTTATCAATGATTGATCGAGGGGATTGATTCCGCCCTCAGTAAGTTTGTAGGCAACACCAAATTGGGTAGGAATGTTGATCTGCTTAAGGGTAAGAAGGCTGTATAGAGGGATCTGGACAGGTTGGATCGATGGGCCAAGGCCAACGGGATGAGGTTCAACAAGGCCACGTGCCGAGTCCGGCACTTTGGCCACAACAACCCCAGGCAGCGCTACAGGCTTGGGGCGGAGTGGCTGGAAAGCTGTGCAGAGGAAAAGGACCTGGGGGTGCTGGTTGACAGCCGGCTGAACATGAGCCAGCAGTGTGCTCAGGTGGCCAAGAAGGCCAACAGCATCCTGGCCTGTATCAGGAATAGTGTAGCCAGCAGGAGCAGGGAGGTGATCGTCCCCCTGTACTCAGCCCTGGTGAGGCCGCACCTCGAGTGCTGTGTCCAGTTTTGGGCCCCTCACCACAAGAAAGACATCGAGGCCCTGGAGCGTGTCCAGAGAAGGGCAACGAAACTGGTGAAGGGACTGGAGCACAAGTCTTATGAGGAGTGGCTGAGGGATATATAGGCATGGATAGGAGTCCCCACATACAGAAGTACAGTGGTCAAGGGCGTTTCTGTATCGTGACAGTGCTGACAAGGTGGTCAGAAACGTCCATATCCCCATGTGGGAACTGCAATGTGTAAAAGAAGGAAGTCCTGGGTTTCCTCATCTTATCAGGCATGACTGTTGCCATTTAAGTATTAAATCTGAAATAAATACAGGAAGCAAGTACAGAGAATTAGTAGAACAACTACAGACCTTTCTGTTGTTCTTGTTGCCACATTTGTCTCCGAATCTGCACAGCTATTTGAATTAAATAGGAAACAAGTAACTTCCTGAGCCCTGGAAATAATAAAGACACGTTTCCTATGGACCTGTGTCTCATCCTTGACTGAGCTCCAAAATAAGGTTTCCCAAGGCTGAGGCATGTACAGAAGATCTGTCCTGCGCTGGTTCTCCAGCTTGCAGCATGGCTCCCTTTTTTTCTTGACCTTTACTCAGCAAGTTGTTTATATCATTGGGTAGAGATGAGATGGTCTCTGAGACCTGAGCCCCTCCTGAGTGTCTGAGTGATGTTTGCTGTCAGGAAAGAATGTGCAGTTACACATACAGACAGATTTGTGCCCATATCTACAGTCTGCAAGGGCTTTAGCATCCCTTCTACAATGGGAAAAGCTGAAATAACTTCTTACGACTGACTGTTGCCCAACACCTTCAGCAGATATACCAGAGGGTGCATTTAGCAGCTGCCCCAGCCACGCCACAGGTCAGGCAGCTGCTGAGGTGTCCCTCACCACCTCGTGCCGCAGCCCAGCACCAGGGGGGTCCCATCCTGTGGGACGGTGGTGGAGTCACCGTCCCTGCGGGTATTTAAGGAAAGGTTAGACGCAATACTGAAGGACATGGTTTAGTGGGTAATAGGTGTGGGGGGGTCGGTTGGACTGGATGATCCTTGAGGTCTCTTCCAACCTTAATGATTCTATTCTATTCTATTCTATTCTATTCTATTCTATCCTGGGGCGCAGTGAGTGGGCTCACCCCGCTGGCATGGCTTTTGCTCCGCACCTGCCAGGACTCAGCAACAGCTTGTTCAAAACGAAACACAGTTCATTCACCTAAAATAGAACACAGGACAAAGGGTAAAACTAAACAGACAGCTTTTTGTGTTTGGCCTTCTATCCACCTTCCTTTTGAAGCCATTGTAAAGGTCTCTTCAGCCCAATTGCCTCAGCCTGTAGGCGCGGGAGTGGAGACCAACCTGACACATGCGAAATCCCTCTTTCTCAATGTGTTTCTGGCTGCCTATTTCCCTTGGATGGTGGCTGCTAGTCCAGGTGCACCCCACCACCCCCTCACTACACCCTTACGCTACTTGTGAGGGTTGGTATCCCCTTGCCAGCCCTGCAGCAATACACATACACACCCACACCCCTTTACTTTCATTCTTATTCTGGGTCTCTTTTCACTCCACTAAAATGTTTTCCATTTTGTTATCCTTTGCTCAGGTGGAACAATATGAAGCAAACTGAGACATAATTCATGAAGAATTAACTTTGATGATTCTGTTTGTTCTATCTGTTCAAATATACCACGTAAAGAGTAACTTTCCAATTAAATGTTATTTACAGTATCAGTAGGTAAAAGTCAAATATATACATTGCTATGCACATGTACTTGGTTTACATACATATGCAGGTAAAATCTTTGGTATAGTAAAAAAATAGACATGAACACACTTAAAATAAAGTGCTAGGGTGGAAAAAACAACTCAGATTAACCAGTAGAAAGTATTGCATTTGTTGGACTAAACTGGGAAAGAACAACAAATTTGAAATGAAGAGCTGGCACCTACCAGGATACCACAAAGACAACTCAAGAACTTGCTTCTTCAAGGCATCACAAGTCATTTGGGCAGCACTGTGAGCTGCTGGAGCAAGAGAAATCCCTCCAACCACTGGGGGAAAAAAAGCCAGCAAGAGCAAAAAGCATGTGTTTCAGGATGGTGAAACAGCCCCAAACAACCCAGAATGGAAGCAGCTTTGAGAACAAGCTGTTTCATTTTTATGGTGCTACTTGATATCAATACTGATACTTAATAGAAGTCAGTGTGATACTCGAACCCACCACAGGTTTTGGGTTTTCACCCTTCTTTCAGCCTCCACTTGTGTGGGCACTAAGAACTCAGGGTGCTTCATTGTTGCTGTTATTTTCACTTGATACTGCAGTTAAATTTGGTATTTGAGAAATGGAGATCACGAGGGAGGTGCAACCACTGCCATGAGTCAGCAGCTATCGATGCCTGCCATCTGACAAAAGGATGCCTGTACCTCTGTATATATAATGCTGACAGACAGGAGGAGAACGACACCAGGATTTTCAGTCTAGCTCCTGCCAGCCTCCCCATGTGCCGTACAAAGCTTCTGCTAAATCCAAAACCCTACATCAGCCGTTGCTGTGTCTCCCTGAACTCAGGTGGTGGGCACCTACATCGGGAGCCTTCCTAAGTTCTGTGCCTTCTTCTCAGCAGCCGGACCTCAGCCCCAGCTATGCAGAAAATGTCCTGGGGAACAGAAGGAATTACAGCCCGCAGCAGAAGAGAGGGAACTGTAGTGGCAGACTGTTGGGGGAATAATTCAGAGAAAGACTCATGCTTTGGTTTTATTTGAATTACAAATGAAACCAAGATCTTTAATGGAAGGAATCTGAGGAAAAAAGCTGTACCTAAGTAGAGTGGTATTTATTTAGAGCTGAAGAGGAAGCTCAGCTGTTCCCAGCCTCTTATTACCCATCTAAAAACAATGATATTTTTTATTCAAAGCTTCATTCTTGATAAATATGATCCAGCTTCCTATACATCAAGAGAGAAATGCCTCAGGAAATCACAGTATGAATACGGATTGACACTTGAATAAAATGTAGTCTGTTCTCAAACACAGAACTGGTTGGGTTTTCGTTGTTTTTTCAGATAACTGACAAAATAATTAGAATTTATGTTTTCTAACTAATTACCAAGTAGGTATTAATATTATGTTTAAATACTAGAAGAAAAATACAAACTCCTGATATATATTAAAATCCGGGTTCTATGCCATGTCACAAATGCATTCTGAACCATAAATGCTTCTAAAAAACTCACAGCTTATTAAATAACTGGACTAATATAGCAATTCTACGAAGAAGATACATTTAATAACAAAATTACTTTTAAGAGTTTTAGAAAAAGTTAAATTCAATGCAGCACACAGAATAATTCCTTGTGCTCTGTAGCTGGGAAAAATAGGTTGAGAAGGGCTGTGGGAATAATCCAGTATTAGACTGAGTTCTAATATTGATTTTTAAAATAAATTTTATGAAATAGATTAGATCTGTGAGCTATGGGCTTCATTTCAAGTCTATACATGTACCTGGAACTGAATTCCACTCCTGAGGGTCTATTTTATTTAAGGTTTATGTGAAGTAAGAGGGCTTGTGCCCCTGTGGTCAGATTTCCAAGTCACATCATTGGCTAAAGATGGAAACAGGCACTTACTGATGTTGTTAAAAGCAGTTGAACCATTTGGGCTTCATAGGACTAAGGGCTCATATCTGTAAAATTATTCAAATATTTAACTCCTGTTTGTTGGTGATTTCAGTGCAGTCAGGCACCTATCTATCTTTGGGCATGCGAGTGCTAGCACTGAACCAGGGTTGTTGCTTTTGAAAATATTATGCGATAGCTATCTGCACTTTAAGCCCTTACATAATTTTAAAAATCTATCCCTTCAAGGGTTAGAGGGCTAAAGGATTAGGTCCCTCTCTTGCATTTCTGAACACATTTAATCACAAATAGTGGACATTTGATTTTATGGCTAGATAAAGAAAAACTGAAACACATCCTAAAAATATCTAGCTGACCATGAGACAGAACAAACTGCCTTTCCCAGCTTTCTGTTTGGACAAGGGCAAGTTTGGGATGCTGGTACTTACTGTTAGCTACCTTTTTGTCCACGCTTATCACCAACACCTTTTGGGGGAAGAACACCCCGTTGTGACATGGTTTCAGTGACATTTGGCTGAAGTTAAGGACACTCAGGTCACCTCTGCCAGAAAAGTTCTTGGGTTTTCTCGCCAGCACCCAGTGTCACATCCACCTCCCTCAAGATGCTGGACTAAATCCAAACTGCCCCACTTAGTTTACTGGGAGACATCGGACTACCTGCTGCTGAATTACCAACACAGCCAGTGGCTGTTAAACCATATATATATATAAAAAATTCTGGTATGTCTCATTCTGGAGTGTCTCTGAATAACATATGTACAACCTGCGTGTGAGTGGCACTTCCTCCACACAGGACAAATAGTGGGTGTGTACGGCTTTAGGGTGAAATAAAGTCCAGACCTGTGAATACCAAGGCAATTACAAACCAGCCAACACCAACACAAAGTTTGGGCTAGCGATCTGGTTTTGTCAGAGGAAAGATCAGGGATTTAACAGTGTTACAAGGAAATTTTGCAACGAGCTTACAGGTTCTGGCCAAGGAACATCTAGTGTTCCCTCTTAGTCTAATGCAAAATGTAAGAAATTAAAGATAAACCCCTTCACTTTCCTTATGTTTTCTAAAGAACCTAAAAATCCATTTAAGACAGAACCTCTTGTTACAGAAACACCTCTGCATTTCCACAAATACTTAATTCTGTAGGTAAATGCAAAAAAGCGTGCACTTCACCACCATTCTCTAGATGTATCCAGTGATTTGGTCAATCTTAGTTTTTAGGTGTTCTTTGCAAGGGGCTCTGGCGACTATGCTCAGCAAAGCAGGCTTTTGCACTTAGGTAGCGGAGATCTTACTCTGGAGATGGTTATGTTTACAATACAAGGATACAATACAAAAACAGAAAATATGTTCAAAGCTCAAAGCCTGCAAACATTTATAAGCTTATCACACTCAGAACATCACTTTGGAGGGGTAAATGCGTTAGTAACAACTCTCGCAAAATCAGATCTGTGGCTCTCCAACTCTTGGTACATCTATCAGAGAGAGAAAAGTCAGGCTGACTTGCTGATCACATTTGCCTGAAGATCAGTCACAAGGTCGGAGATGCTGCTGTCTGCAGAGATACTTTACTCAAAGACCACTTCTTAATATTTTTTTTCTGTGATATTGCCATTATTTTGGCGCTCCTTTAGAAAAAATGTTGCGCATTCACTTTTTTTCTCAACGTAGATGAATTTTTGTTGTCACACCAAAAGGAGTTGGTAATCTTATCACACAGGAAGAGAAAAAGTATCAGACCTCGTTCATGGTTGAACAGAGGAATGAAGTTATATTTAAAGTGCAAGGAGGAAGAAATGGAATTTATTGTTCAGCTTCATGCAGAGAGGTGGCTGACTCACAGGCCTGTACGGCTGACGGTACTTGCAAGCAACAGCAGGAGATAAATGAATAAAGAGAAAAAAATGTTAATTTATGTTGACTAAAGAGGAAGCTAAAGAACAGCCATGACTTCCCACATACTTCTGCAAGACAACTTTCTTCTGTTCCTATTGTATAGCCAGAAAGCAGAAGCTGGGGCCTGTGGCTAAATCCTATCTCCACAATTTTTGTAGATTTTCTGCCATGATATTGAAAACAAGCAGGATCACAGAAAACTCATAAGATCAAGTTATTCCTCCATACTGAAAAAGATTTTTCCTTTCCACAATGAATACTCATCTTTTGGATGCTAAAAAAAATAAATTAGACAGCACTTGAGAAAATACTTTTTGTGGGAAGTAAGTCTTTGCTTATCTAAAAGCTATCTTGCCATATAAAGAAATCACAATCAGAAACCCATTGCTCACAAAACGCACTTCACACTCATTATCTAAAGTCTGCTGTAAACCAGAACTTGGGTAAGTGGGGAGAGTAACAATGAGCTACCAATAAAATTAAGAGATTCTTTTTTCTGAAATTATTTAGCCCTTTTCTTTGTTGAACACTCAAGTTCATGAAATTTTGTCCAAAAGTTATTTGCCAGCCAGTGGAAAAAAGATAAATAAAGATATTTGCAGAAGCATTCGCTTTGGTCATGCCCCTCGGCCTTTTAAAAGCTATTTGTGTGGGAGAAGTGAAAGAGGAAAGATTCTAAAAAATGCCAAAGACTAAACAGGGGTGGGAGAACCACGAACCAGCCCCCCGAATCCACCGGCTTTGCACGCCTTCGTTACACCGCGCTGAAGCAGAAAGCAAACGGGCGATGTTTGTAGCACCCTGAGGAAGTTGCATCTGCAGGGGTGGCGATGCTCAGCAAGGAACCAGGAGTTGGTCACGGTGAGAGCTATTTCGTGCCTCTGACACAAGCCCTCTCTAATAACCGTCCTTCCAATGTACGAACCTCATTTCCAGCTTCTTTTCCTTCTTCGCATTATTTTTTCTCAATCCTTTCTGCTTTCTGTCTGAATGAGAACCCATCTTAGCCAGGCAGATCACCTTAACCCTGCTATGTTTAGCTTAGAGCAACAAGATAAAAAACAGTCCCAAACAATCAGATCTAGCATAAAAAAAAAAAAAAAAAAAGTTTTCCATGAATTGTGGAGAGGAAAATAAGAGCAAAAAGGCAAATATTTTTCCTGGCCAGAAGAACAGAGTTTGGATCACGTGCTCCAAAAGCTACCCCGATAGAGAATCTATATTTTCCTGCCTTTGCTATTCCTTCCTCCTTCCCCTTCCTATCAGAGGGCTTTGTTTTGCTTTACAAGGAAATATGACTCAATTTTAACTACGAAACACAAAAGCCACTGTCTGAGATCAACAGTTATTGGGTTGGTTTCTTTTTTTCACAGAAGAGCCATTAATTATGACTTTCAAGACCAAATGAGAGGGGGTTCTCCTCTAAAAACATTGTATAACATAAAAGAATATGATTTTATAAAGTGGAACTATTTAGAAATATGGAGTACTGAGACTTCTAATAAGATTTAAACCAAATTATATTCACTTCTTTGAAAATGTTAACCTTGATTTTGAACATTTTCTTTTTCCTTTCTTTCTTCTCTTTATTCATTTTCCTCTGCTTCTTTACATTTCAATAAAAATTAAGTATGATTTTGCTTCTCATGTAACCAGTAAAAACCAAGGGCCTTGCAACATAACTTCAAATCCATGTTTTTGTGCAAATCAAGCAAGTAGTGCAGTCATTTCCCATAAGAGTTTGTGTTACATCTTTAAACTAGTTGGGTTTTTTTTCAAGCACAGGCTGCTTGTGCATATAGGGAACTCCCATAAGGAACCGGGTTACTTAGGCATCAGTGAAACACGCTGTGTGACTTCGGCTGGGATGAATCCTTAGGCTTGCAGCGCACCTAAACAAATGAGTTATGGCGCCGTCACATCACCCTGAGTCACGCAAAATCCCGTACTTGTGCAATTCAAAGCGAGGGATCTCTTTTGACACCCACTGGGATGGCAACGTGCCTCAGGTGGTGAATAACCTGTTCCCTCCAGAATTAGAAGTCACCATACAGATGATACCACTTCACCGGGGCCAGGCAGAAACGGGGTGTGAGTGGGGAATTACCAGGAGACAATGAGTTGCTTCGTGGGTGGGAGGTGAATCCACGCTTTGCCATCCGGCTGCTCGTATTAGGGTTGCTACATTCCAGAGGAGTTTGTTGGGTTCGCACTGCTGTTCCTAGCCTTGCGAATGGAAGCAGGTTTGGATCATTCTCTCACATAAAACGAGACTGCCTGAGAGATGTAGGAGCCTCTGTGTTTTGACTTTCAGTAGGGATCAGGCACACATTTCATTTGAGTAAAGGGTTGATTTTCCCACTTTAAATACAGATTAGGATTTCCATGGTAAAACACAAAATTAAGTCTCTATTCTTTGTAAATTAAAAGATATTCTCATCATGTATAGGTTGGCAATGATGCACATGGTCAAGGTTGCCCAATGTTTTTGCATCATTAGACACTATTTTTGGGAAACTTGAACCTCAAACAAAAACAGGGAGACCATCCAAGCTGTTTTGCTCCCCTGCACTTCTTTTGGTGCCCAACAGAAGCAGCAGCTACTAAATGAGTGTGAGGAGAAGCAGAGAGAGGGGGAGCAACCAGGGAAGCAGGTAGGAGATGCTGCTGTATGGGTGGGAGAAGTTTGAGGGGAAGGCCAGGGCTTCCAGAGGGACCAGAAGGGGATGAGCAAAGGGGAGCCATGGGTGGGGATGGACAGCTGCCAAGGGGCTGCCTCTTTTGCTATCTCCTACTCTTTCAGTATCTGACGTCAAGATAATTCTACAGGTGAAGTGTTACACAAAACCATCAATTTGTTTCTTACTCTTCCAGGTTTTCACCCATAATGAGGTGAAAATAATAATAAAACAGCAGTTATGTCCCAAAAGGTCTTCTTCTAAAGTGACTGTAAGAATGATATTTTAAATGTTCTGCTTTCTTACTCTTCCTATGGATTTAGTTTAAAAGTTTGAAGTGTTTTTTTCTTCTTCTAACTGCCAATTTTGTCAATCCATCAGCAACCTAAAGGAAGCTGGTAGCTTCCCACACAACTAATCATTCCCAGCAACAAAGGCTCTCAGATGCGTCCTCAGTCACACATTGGCAACCCCACTCTTTTTAAACTGCAGTCTTATCTGTGCAGATCACCCATCTTCAGTACATTCCCTTAGATATAACGCTTTGAAATTTGCTAAATAATTGCTTTCGCGGTGCACAGAAAGAAGCAGACGCGCGCTCAGACGGAGCGCTGTGACTCTGAGGCACGAGCAGTGACAGCGCGCACTAAAATGCTGCTTCTGTCAGGCAGATTAGCGAGCATGTCCCCGCATTCATGCAGCGTCTCTGGTGCAGAGGGCCAGCAATGGGACCATATGTCATTTAAATCCCATTTAAACACTGTCTTAAAGGCACTAGTCGGACTTCTGCGCCGCACCACTCTTTTCGTGGGGATTAATTTGAGAACTGTCATTTTTACCCTGGTTTCAAAGGAAGATTGTACTTGAAGTCGAGGAAGTGGCACCATCTTGTGGGTGAAAAATGAAAGTGGGGGTTTTTTTGGTGTTTTTTTTGTTTTTTTTTTTTAGTAAATTTGCCTGGTTTTTACTTTTCTCTTATTTCCCCCACCCCTTTCTGGTTCTCATGATTCTACAGAGTAGCCTTCTGAGTCTAAATATAATCGTTTCAGAAGACTTTAGAGCAGAGTTGTGCTGTCTTATGCAAAAAGTGCACAGTATTTTGATAACTTACCATCCTACACCGATTTCTGAGACATTGGCTAACATCTATGAATGGTATTTGAAAAGCTCTTTTGAGATCAGTCCCAGAAAATTAAATTAAAAAAAAAAAGGCAAGCTAAAATTTATCTTTCAATAAAATAATGAATACATTCGCAGTGGCAATTTCTTACTCCCAGAAGTGAGTCAAAATTGTTCAAATCTACATGTAGAGGATTTCAGTTTGCTTAAAACCAGAGATCTGTGCCTTCACTCTGAGCACCATCAAGATGCAGGCTCATTTTTCTCAACCTGTGTTTGGTTTTGGGTTGTTTTTTTTTTAATACTTCAATTTATTCTACTTCTAAAGGGCTAGTTAGACTTGTCAGCAACCGACTGTGGAGACAGAAAAGACCAAGAATACTGCTGCTGATGGAGTATTACTGGCTTGTTTAATATGCAAACAGCTGTAGGGCTAAGAGCAAACTGTGTAGTGCTTGAGCTCATTTATTTAAAGGTATGCCCGTAATTACTGTCAGTCATCTCAGTGGGGTTCACCTCTTTTTAGATATCACCAGTACAAATGTCTATACCTCAACTGGTCATCAAAGCTCCTTTTGAAGTCACTAGGGAGTAATAGTTGCTTTTAAGGTGCAGTTCATCTCATCGTATACCAGATATCTGAAAACAAATCAGCTGACTCACACCCTTAAAGCACTTATTTCTCTTCTTTGGTTATAAAGGAAAAATGATGTCATTAGCACAGACACAGATAGCTCCTGGAGCGATCCACACACAGCCAAATGAATCCCACCCCTTGTGCCTCACATAAACAACATTATCAAGATTTTTTTTGAGCCCTGTGGATGATTTTTGTTTCAACACTCCATATGACTTAATACAGACTATCTTAAATATGGTTATCAAGAACAAGCTCTAAAGATCAAAACTGAATTAAGAACCATTAAAATAGCTTAATATAGAGCTGCACATGCTGCGTCAAGAGGCATGATCCTTTGTGGTGAACCTTTGAGAGGAACTATATATTATAGCACTGGTAGCGTTACATTTAGAGGTGTTTTCAGTTCTTTTTGCCTTCAGTACATGTACGTATAAAGTGGCATTCACAAAAGTTAATGTGTGAATTAACAATAACTGGTCTTTTTAATCACTGAAATACAAGTCAACCCTAAGTCATTTCTTGTTAATTGCAGCTTTTTTCCAAAATCAAAGTGCCAGAATATGAGCTGGGGTGTAAAGCAAAACCTAGCACGAGAGTATCCTCCCAAAATCAGATGCTTGTGCAAAGAAGATGGTCCTGCGTTGGCATTGCCCCTTGAGAGCAAAGCTCAGAGGCTGTCTCCCTGTGGCTGAACAGAAGGCCGAACTTCACAGCACCTGAGTACAGCTCCTTCCTTTGACCCCGTCACAGGACGAGTCACTCCCAGAAGCATGGGGGGAAAATGGGAAGGCTGGCTGGTTTTGCTGTCAAACAGTTCCCCTACACCTGCAAGTAGTAGAGATCCTCTCTGGTGAGATGAAGAGGTGGGACAGGTCTTGCCCATCCTTCTGGCTTGACACAGGACAGCAGTTCAGAGCCTTTTGCTGTTCAGACCTCATATGGGAGAACAGACAACATCCAAGTGCTTCTACTTTCACCCCCCAGCTGGACATATCTGGCACCCACATGTTTCTGGACACAGATCTCAGAGTTCCCAGTTCTTGAAGGTTAAGCTGCTTTATGTGCACCTTACCCTCAAGGAGATGCAGGTCTCCACTTCAGAAGTGCTGACTCAGGAAATACATACAGAGATTCCAAATGGGATATATCCTCTCTGAGATCTCCTTCCCACAATCTTCTCCTGAGAAGGGATGTTCCAGGACATGACACGGACGCACATTGTAAAATAATGGCAGCTTTTAATTGTGAAGAAGCACAAAAATACTGAGACATATACCTACATATATATAAAGTTGTGAAGGCAAATCATAAGAAACAGTTCCCCGAAATCTTAGCAGGCCGTAGTTAGCTACCTGTGAATTTCTAGAGATTAAGCAAGAGAGATTAAAAGTGCATAGAGCAAACCAGCTGAATAACTCACCCAGTGAGGAAAGACACCAGAACCTTGTGCAACAAACTGAGAAAGTATATTAGGAATGGAAAAGTTACAGAAACACGGTATAGACGTAATTTGCATAGGATACACTGCCTAGAAGTTAAATGTCCAAGATTTAAAGACGACAATCTGTAGCCCAACACAAAGCCCCCAGCAGATGCAGGAGTTTGCCTGGGCTCCCTGGCTCCACATTTGTACTAAGATTTGCACAGACTAAAATCATTATGGAAATACTGCCTTAGGCAAGGCGAGAATCTGTTTGACCCTTTGGCCAGTTCTTGGACTGAATCTCTTTTGATGTTAGAAGCAGTCTGGCTCATCTAAATGCTGGCCACTCCATCCACCTTTTCTTCTCCTGCTATGTTTCTTGGGTTGAAAATGTCACTGAGAGTAGAAGCTGCTCCTGCAGCACCCTGGGCCCGATGGCGAGCGTGGTACAGCTGGAAACTTTCTCGAAATCTCTTCTCCTGCCATTTGCAGCCCATCGTTGCACAATAAAGACAAGCACATAATTTCAATTGAAAGACACTTTAAACTTTGCTTCATCGGTTTGAAAAAAATTGGAATGAGACTGAGAGAACGCAAAGCCAGTTTTACAGTTGGAGAAATCCTGGTCACCATCGTTCATCATACTGATTGCCACGTTAATTGTCACATTCTGTGCACTTCCATGATCTGCCCGTAATAGAGTGGGCAACACCTTAATATCGTTTCTCTTTTCCAGCATTTGTGACAGGGAAGAATGAGGGAGCATTAGAAACATTGGAAATAACTTCACTGTTATGAAATGGAAGACATCCAAAGATTTATCCAGATTTATTATCATCAAGATTTATCAACCAAAGAAAAGATTTATTTAACATTCAGGTAAAAACACAAGACACAGCCAAAGCGAGAGAATTTGGAATGTCTTCATTCAACAACCATATATTTAAAATATCTTACTATTTATTATCAGGTCTCTATACCTTCATTGCCTGTCACTCAGCTCAAGAGAGTCAGAAGCCTTTTCAGTAATATATCAAAAAGGGCTTTCATAAAACAGTTTATGATTTTAAGTCTTACTGTCTGAAAAGAGAATGCACAAGGGCTGAGCACTGAGCTATGGCTGTTTGGGGGTCCAGGATTGTTCCCACATCTTTCATTAGTAAAAATCTCATTTAACTCCCTGCAGGTAATACTACATGCTGGAGAACCAGTCAGGTTGTCAATGCATTTAAATTCTCATACACCTATTGAGCTCAACTTGCACCCACGACAGATCTCTCTGATTTATTGTAAACGTTTATCATAGGAGGAGGTTTACATTTACACGCCAACTCCTTACAAAACCTGCAAACACATCAGCACTTTGAGAGCGGGAGGCTCTTCACATAGTGTTGTATTCAAATTATCTTGGATGACCAGTAGCGACTTCAAAAATCCATGCGAGGAAGCAGAGCTATTCAAAGCTTTCTAGGAAAAAGCTCTACCTTCTTGGAAGTCCTACCTGTCCTCAGGGCCCTGGGCTATAAAATCTCATCCAGACAGTACAGCCACACTGAAAGCTCAGTTATAGCCTTAGCTGGTAGAAAAGTTCCAGTATAATATGCATTTGAAAGGCCCAAGACAAACAATACTCTTCAAGACGGTTGAAGGCAAATGGTTCTTCTGTGGTGAGAGTTTTCCTTCACTCAAGTGGCCAGGATGCATCCCTGTTGGAACAGCAGCGCAGGACAAGAATCAGTGATGATATATGCAGTACCGCATATATATATATAAACACACACACACACACGCCCCCATCTGTGCAGTACATGGCAGTTTTGATGGAACCAGCTGTAGCTGAGCATGGTGCTTTCCAGGTTGTGGCCTATCGTGGGACATGAAGCACTGATGTGCTGCAGACTTGTAAAGTGCCACTTTTGCTGGGGGGAGAAGGGTTACCCCTGGTACAAAAGCACTGCTAATCTTTGGAGAGTATATTTCGGCTGATTAATTGTATGGACTCCTAGGTTTAAGCCACGACAATTGGTGAATGGTGATTTTGCTTCCAAATATTTTACATCTCCGAGTGCTGGCTCAGAAGCACGTGTTGAAATACGGTTCACTTGTGTAGGCTGTTTACTGGGTTTTGTTTGTTTGCTTGTTAAAACTTTTGGCATAACTTTCACTATTCAGTTTCATCAAGAGCCAAACAAGTACAGCAAAGCACAAACTTTGAACTTTTATTAGTAACTGCGTTTGAGGGAGAAGGGACAGTTAGACCAGCCGACCACTAACAATAGGCAACTGCTTGCTTTAAATTAGCAAGGAAGAAGTAACACATAGAAATGGAGATGGTGAACAAAATTATGGCTACAGGAGCAGACCGTGTCGATAGTAGTACTCTAACGGTGGCAGGGCCTCACTGCATCTCTCTTTCGGTGCCCATCTCTTCTGAAAAGCACAGCGCCGAGCTGTACAGGGTTTCTGCCCGCGCGGAGAGCTGCCATCACCTTGAGGCACCTTCCCCAGGAAACCACCACCAGTGACGTATCTTCAGCAATCTAGAGGTTGCGATAGCGGCAGGGTGGAAACAAGTGACTTGCACTGGCAGAAGGGATTATGCCGGGACAGGTGGGTCTTATGCTCATGCTATCTGTGAAAAATTTGAGAACTGCACTGAGAATTGCCCACCACCAAGGAGTGTCTGTGTCTGAAGACTTTGCCGCGAGCCCAGCCCAGTGACTGGGGGCAGCTTCACAGAAGCGTGATCGTGCTGGCACTTATGAGCGCTGGGGTTCAATCAGAACAGCAATCTCACACGCTCCCAGCCTGCTGGCAGTGCCTTCTCTGCTGTTCTGGAAATATCTTCACGTCTCCTTTCCTCAACATTCTTCCTTTGCATCATTACAACATCATCTGTGATCTCCCTAGTTTTCCCCTCGGTGTGTATGCTCAGCATCCTGAGTGGGCTGACTGGCCTTTACATTGGCAAATGACTATTTTTCATATTGGAAAAGTTAATTTCCCCTACGCATATCTTATTTTTCTGTGACAAGAGTGGCGTTTGCATTTTTTTAATCATTTTTTGCACATTTACATTTTTCACTTATAGATTAGCTAGAGGTTATAAGGTTAAACCTGTGGCCAAATTCTGCAGTTGGCAAGAGAGTAAACTCAAAATACAGCCAAATTGACAGTTATGGGAGACACAGCAAATGTTGATGAACCCACAAAGTAAGTTTAGAGAAAATGATTTTTCTAAATTTTGTATATTTAAAATACACGCCAGGAAGCATTGTGATAGTTATTTGCATTTTATTGACATTCTTGTTTCAACTGATGCTTGCAAGAACAATACGCAGCTCTAACAGGGTATTATAAAAAAACCAACTATTTTTTATTTATGTGACTGTTGCTTTATTCCTGCGGGCAAACGCCATTTAGGTAATTGCTGCAGGCTGGTGGGTCCTGTGCTGTTAAGATATCCTGACCTCCTGATGGGCCGCTAGAGGTGTTCTAGCCTGGCAGTTCCCGGCCTTATTGCTTTTCATAGCTACAGAAATTCTCCACAAGCTGTTCTCTGAGACACTGCAGCTCAGTGCCCCCGCACCCAGTGAAAGAAATCCACCCTTCGGCGTTTATAGAAGTGTGTTGTTTAATAGGATTGCATTTAAATTTCTATAAAGGTTGTCAATTCGATGCTTATGACTCAGAATGGAAACTTCCTCCCAGTGAGATTTTATTTAACCACTGACTTCTAGATACAGAGTGAGCAGTACACTATAAAGGGAGAATATAAACTTCTTTTGTTGTATAGTAACCAGCAATCAATTCTGGCTTCAGCAGTTTTATTACTTTTTATCCAATGTAGTAGAGATTGTCTATGATTGGAAAGTGCTAAATAGAATGAAAAAGCTTTTGACAAGAGCCGTTAGACACATTTTATCATGTATTTTCTATTCAGAGCAATTTCACCGCTGCAGACTAAACAGAGACTTAAATTAAGATCTGACAGATTTGTTTAGAAGCTACTGTTCTCCAACAGACCCCAAATCATTTATTAGTTTTACACAACTTAAGACAGAAGGATTCTGAATTCCTTCCATAGCAGTGACTGGTTTTATTATTACTTTTTAGATGGTAAGATACCTAGAAGACAAGTATGAACAGAAAAACTAAAGGGATTGTCTGAATTATTGAATCCTGTCCTTTGGTGTTAAGAGCAATGCTTTATAGAATCACTTTGATAAATGTCTCGAGCTCCAGATTAAAAGCAGTTCAATTTTTGACCCCCACTTAATCCTGCTGGAGACACGTTACAGACTATCCTCACAATTAGGAATCTGTACCTTTCTGTCTAAATGCATCTGTTATTAATTTCTAAACATTTTTCTTGAACCAACGTTGCCCTTTCCTTTATGAAGAGGTGTTTCTTCTCTGATGCATTCCTCATAAAGTCCCTCGTCACCTGATAAATGAGGATGCAGTCATTGCGGACTGTGTAGAAATCACACATACGCACAGAAATTATCTCTCTTCAACAGAACTTGTATCTACTTAATGATCAGGAAGCACACTGTATTTAAATAGTTGTATCTAGAACACAGGAAGTTCCACCTCTGTACGAGAAAAAAACTTCCCTGTGAGGTGATGGAGCACTGGCACAGGCTGCCTAGGGCAGTTGGGGAGTCCCCTTCTCTGGAGATATTCAGGACCCATCTGGATGCAATCCTGTGCTACATGCTCTAGGTGATCCTGCTCTGGCAGGACTAGATGATCTCCAGAGGTCCCTTCCAACCCCTACACATCTGTGAATCTTTTCTCAGGTCTTCTGCCATTTTGTTTTGCCATGATACCTCATCTCCTTTTTCCTGTTCTCGCAGACATGCTATCTTTCCTCCGAACCTGTTCCAATCTAAATTCAGCGCCTATAAAAGCGCCCGGGAGAATCACACACACCATTGCTGATGAGGTGCATCAGGGCCTTGCAGAATGGCACTAAGCCCTCCCTGGCTTTAGCGGGACTCTCTCCCCCGGGGCCCCGGGACTTGCATTTGCCTTTCCGAGGCCACTTTGCCGAGGTAGCTCCCAGCCATTCTCGGGCCTCCTCCACTGTCGTTCTCAACTTAAGCACAGTGCTTTTTACTGCTGAAGTTCATCTCATTCCTATGACTCATCCTCAAAGCCACTGTGCTCTTTCTGTCTAATATTCTGATCCTCCTCATATTCAAAGACAATAAATAATGGATAAAGGCAGCTCATATTGCAAAATTAAGCAGGCTGCAGGTTATGGATTGCATCATATTTGAAATAAACCACACATGGTTATAGAGACTTTGGCAAACATTCTCTATATTCAAGAATGATATTAAAAATTGAGTGGGTTATTATTTCATCAAAACCATTTTTTTTTCAGTGTAAACATTAATTGATTCCTGTCTTCTATTTTGAAAGTTTAGAATTCATGCATTTATTCCAGTCCATCTGCTTTATAGCATTCCTTAGGCAATCAGCTAGCACTGGATTAGTTCAGTGTGACGGAAGTCTCCATACGACACAGCCCTGTGCAATACTCTCTTTCAGCCTTGCCCTTGCAGACAAAGATAGCCAGAGAAAGGAGAAGTACAGATACAGTGCAGCAGATGAGCACACCTAACCCTGCTTTGGAGATTGGAACTGTGATTCAGTTAGACTTTGTTAGAGATTTTGGGTTACATAGCACCATAAAATTTCTAAGACCACCCATAATCCCCCAGACTTATGCTACAGTTATAACCATGAGCAACCTAGAAAAGAAAGTGAACGTATTCCTTATGGTTACATGTTGTCAATCTAGATGACATTCACAAGCTGGAGAACGTAGTAACTAAAGGCTGTATCTTCTGCCACTAAGAATATTTCTCCTGTTTTCTTGTTCTGAATTGATCGCTGCAGCTAGTAGAAATCAAAACACCTACCCAAAACAATTGTTGTAATGCATCATTATGGGAATAATGCTATATTGCCTATATACACTGAAATATCATACCTCATCCTACTGCAGTGAGCAGGTAGTACTGAAATAGTATAGGAGTCATACTTAGCCTTAGTCCATCTGATTTGAACAAATTACTTTCTACCACGGCTAAAAATGACTTAGCTTTTACAAAGTTTAGTGAAAAATTAACACACACCCCCCCTTAAGCAAACACTCTGCAGGCTATGCGTATGGAAAATTATTCTCACGGTCATCAGCTGCACATGCCGACAAACTTGTTCTTTCCTGGTTGCGTAGCTGTCTGCCTGCCCCCTCTGGCTCCCCGCCACGGCCTCTGCGAAAGAGCTGCCATAGCAGAAGCAAGCGTTTCCCCAGACAGCCTTATTAACTGTGCTATAGGTTTCTAGTTTTTGAACAGCAACTGATCACGCTGCAATTATTGTTAGAGTATTTTAAATGAAGATGTTTGGTTTCATCTTTTAAAACAGATACAAGAAAATTCAAGGCCAAGAAACCTAACTGGACAAAGAGGTCAGCACTGCATCTTATGCCATTGCAGCAAACACTGCAAAACCAAGTCTAGAGTTCAAATAGAGTTCTGGCCCTCCTAAAATCCACAAAAATATCCTGTCGGTTGAAAAATGGTAGGTCTGAAGCTGAGATATAACAAATGTAAAGGTAAGCTTGAAGAACCGTGACATCAAAAAAAAAGTTACACATCTTCCAAAATCTATTTGTCACAATACATTTTTAAACACAGAGAAGTATAGAAGGTAAATTGATTAAAGAAACCTAACTAAATTGCTCTACTTCAGGTTGTAGCACACAGAATCAGTATTTATTCAAGGATGGTTAGTTTTAGGAGGTGGACTCCTGCAGATGTTCTTCAAGTTTAACATCGTCTCCCTCCAGGTGAGCTGCTGGGTTCTTCTACGTGTTTACAAGGCACCAGACTGTACAGGGCTTCAGGTACTGCTGTGCTACACATACAGCAGAGTTTTAGTTAGAAAAAGAAAAAAAATCAGTTAGATTAGTTCTTACAGGACAACCTGTCCTTCAGGTTGAGTTGATGAGCATGACCAAAGTAGATATCCACACAAAGCACTGATATTATTTGTATGTGTCATCTTAACATGCCATGGGATGAGTCCTTAATTGAAAGTAATAATAGGGTAGCCAGGAAAGTACCAATTAAAATAACTTGGCTGTCCGTGCTAAATTCTAGCTATTCTTAATGATATTTGATTACCTTTACTTACTAGGATGCAACCAAAACCAAAGATTTACCTTTAGACTTACTTATCTCTGAGCTAAGACAACCAGACAGACTGCAGATTCTCTTGTTGATGCATCATACACACAAGCAAGTCAACTGACTGCATATATACTGTTTAAAAAAAAAATAAATGGTTTCCATCCGTCTTCTCAAGCCAGTTTGCAGCATGTTTGATTTCATGTTGTACATATTTGCCAAAGTTCCTACAACATACATTTGTTAAGCTTCTAGATTTGTTAAACATATTCTCTTTTACCTATAAAAATAATATAGTTCACTGCACCAGTGGCTCTAGTTGGCCTGGAGCTGCTGTAAGTAAACTCCCCGAACACAAAAATCAGGCTGATCAAGATATGCCTGTTCTCAGTCTTGCTTTATGAGGTGGAGCAATACATCTTCAAGAACACTGATGCATAAAGACTGCTGGGTTTTTTTCTTTTTTCCCCTAAATATTTGCATCAACTAGCAAAACCACACAGAGGCAAGACGACGGAAGAAGTACTAGCACGCCAGAGGCAGCTTGATGCAACAGAGGAGCCCCAGGCCTGGACTCACCTGCCGCATGAAGGCTGACCTTTGATGGGATCTCCCTCGCTGGCCTCCTGGAGGGCAGCAGCAGCAGAACAGGACTGGCAGGACACTGCCAGCCCTGACACACCACAGGGGTGCAGTTAAGGGTCTTATAGCGTGAGTCCCAGCACAACCCCAACAACAACCAGTGTGCAGTTCATGCCTGTTCCTTAGGGTTGTCATACGCCCGATACAGAATTAAAAGAAAAAGGAAAAAATGAAAGAAAACTACACGGACGTTATTACGTCACCCATCCGGGTCCGAACTGCAACTGTTGCTGAGTTGTGCTATGTATTTGCCAGCTGTTCATTGACCTACTGGGAGTAAACTACTGACCTCATGCCAGCTCTTAGAGCACAAGTATGGACATCATACTTGGCGCTTACAGGAAGGGTGGATTTCAAATGCACTTGTCTGTGCCCTCTCTGTTCAGTAAAGATGAGGTTTACTGGTCAAGAACCACACGGATCAGGGTGGGAGGTCAGTCAAGATGTAAACTAGAACTGACTTCTCAAAGCCAAAGCAAGACTTCTGTTGTTAGGGAAATGTGCTTTGATGACAGATTAGCAGATCGAAGTAATGAAAGAATGTTTTTCTCTTTTTAACTGGTAAAAGTCTTCAGCCATTAGTCAGCCACCATAAACCTGAAGGGAGATTTCATTACATTGAATTTAAAAACTGCCAGGAAACTTAGAGGAAGAAATAAACACTTCTTTTAATACCTGTGAATAAATCAAAATTAATTTATTTACTCCACTCATGGCTATTGCTGTGTGTAAAACTCAGAAGTCACACCTCTGCTGAGATATAAACCAAGAAAAGAGAATAAAGAGAGTCTTGCAACAAACCCCGCACAATACAATTTTGAAGACGAGTTTTGATGCAAGGCTAGATGCTGGCTGGGCTGAGGAAAGAAAAATGTTTTCCTCTGATTTGCAGAGCAGCTATAGAACCGTTCCACAGTTACTGCAGGCAATGACCAATAAGTATTAAAAGGCAAGAGAGAGGATGCCTCAAATTCCAGTATGTTGTTGGGTCCATTTTCTCCACAGTCCTGAAAAGGAGAGTCATAGAGTCCGATGTTTCAGGCCACAAAGGAATTGTAGAGGAGCTCTTGAAGAGCTAGGTATTTCCATGACTGAATTTCAAAGTTAAGAGAGTTGCCCCTATCTTACCCTGGCATATGAGACTACATCCTAAGCAAAATCAATGTTATCCTTTGCTGAGCAAAATGGAAGGGCATAAATCACTTTCCTTCAAACAGTCTTGAGGTCAAAAATGGGGGCTAGAAAAGACACAATAAACAGAAAGACATGCGTAACAAGCACTACAGCGAGAGAAAAAGTTCTAGCTGGCATTCAAGGTGGCATTTGTGCAAGAAATGAAAGAACTTACTGTCCTACAGCATTGGTTCTCAGCCTCCAGCCTGCTCACTCTCACAGCGAGGACGCTCTGCTGCGTGGCCAGCGCACAAAAGGAGACGATTCTTCCTTCTGACATGACACTTCCATATCCATATGGAATTAGCAGAGGCTTTCCTGACAAATTAAAACAAAACTTAATCATCAATTCTGCAACTTCTGCAGCTACTTCATGTCCTTCTGTAATTGAGATCTATAGGATCTATAGGATATAAATTGAACACAGAGAAAAAAAACACCACCATGAACTCCAGATCCTCTTTTTTCCAGACTATTACCTGCCTGAAACAGATAATGTAAGATCTCAGCGAGAAAGGAAATGTGGTGACTGAATCTGAAATGAGCCGTAACTTAATAGATGATTCAGATACCTCCAGAGCAGGCTGGGATTGCTAAACGTTTAAAGGTTCAGTGCACGGACAGAAGTGAATGAACCTCTTGTCATTAAAATAACTAATATGTTATTTGCAATTGATTCGTAACGATGCAAACCCAGTCCTCTTTGATGAGGTCTCTGTTGAGAGAAAAAAAAAAAGTGGTTTGCTTAAAAAAGAGAACTTGTGTCTTCACAGCTCAAAACTCACTTCCAACCACAAAGACAGTTCCTTTTTTTTTTTGTTACCACAAGCGGTTTTGCAGTAAGTGAACTGGTGTTTCCTACTGGCCCAACCAAAAAGGGAGTTGAGGCAAACAAGCCCTCCGTCCCTCTCCTTCACCCTTGGGCTGCCCCACTGACACGTCCCTCCCGTGCGGTGACAGTAATCATACGCTCTCGCTCCCCATCTTCCCCAGCCACGCTTATGTGGTCGCTGCAGCGAGGTCTGAGCTTGTCCCAGGCCACTCCACTTGTCACTGAGAATAACATGAGATGAGAGAGAGACAGTACGCAACGTTTTTTCTGCAGAGAGCCACGTTCTCCTTTCAGTCTGCCTGTTCTTTGGTGTAATCAACTGTCTCGTCATCTTACGAGAAATAAGAAAATCAAGCTGTCTGACCTAAATTCAGCACTGGGACAAAACTGAGATATGGGAAATGTGGTGACACTACTAAAAAATAATAAATCCTTGGAAAACTAACTTCTTTTTGCATTTAGATAATTCAGGCTTTGAGAAAACCTTTAAAACACATTAAGATTTGCAGCACTAGGAAAGTGAACTTTAAGTAGAAAGTCTTCCTCACCTTTTTACTCCATTTTCAATTGCAGAGTGTTACTTCTGAAATTCTGTGAATATTTAAACTCTGAATCTAAGTCTGAAAGTATGCAAAATTACTGTAGAGGTCCACATATAAAGACAAAATTCAGAGATATGTATTTTCTGTCAAACACAAGTCTAACAAGGATAATAAAACCTGTTTATTAAATAAGTATTTATAACATAAATCTTTAAAATCATTACACTTGCTACAGTGATAGATGTTCTGTCACTTCCAATGTATTTCAGTACCTTAGTGCTACGAGCTGGTATCCTGAAACGGGAAAAGCTTCCAAACACCAGCAGTGGGTAACACAGCTTGAAACCTAAGGACTACAGTGAGAAACTCGGGAAAACCTCGGATAAACAACAACAGCAATTTCGCTAAGAGAAGTCAGACAGAGCACTGCAATTTCTTCAAAATACAGACAGGTAATTCTAGCTGGTGGCTTTCCTTGAGAGAACTTTGCTTGAAATTGGATGTTTTATGCAGGAATAGCAGCTCTTTGCTGATATTATTGCAAACGTAAATATCAAAGGCAAAAATCTATTTTTCAGTGGGTCCCTTGGACTTACCACCAGACACTGATATTTCCATTTCCCTTCAGGACTCCCTGCTCTGCCACGATATAAAAACAGAAACAGCTTTTGCATAATTAATGAACACAGGGGCTGAAAATAGTCCTTTTTTTCTTCCCTTTCCTGCCTACCTCTATTAAAAAAGCAAACAAAATCCTAACAATAGAGCCTGAAGGTTAAAGGGCCCTTACGAATAATTACCAGCCAGCTGGTCTGAGAACAGCATGAAGTAAACCTATCACCCGTAACACCCGAACTCTCTTTGAATGGCAAGATCTACACAATCAGGAACAACCAGTACAAGTTAACAGAAATGAGAAAAAAAATCAAGGAACCTTAGTGGTCTGACAGATGAGGACAGTATCAGCATGTACCCATCAAAGGTGTACAGCATTTTTAGCTATTTACATTGAGATCACCAACAGAGGTACAGAAATTTCCTTGTAACAGCTTTGGTTATAAAATAATTGTTGGTTTTATGAAATAAAAAAAAACTAAACAAACCAACAAAATACCAAGCATCTTGTAAAGTGCTTCCATGTGTTTTATGTTTTTTAAGCACATTTTCAAGGAGCGAAATGCTGCCAATACTCTTTAGCTAAAATATTTCCCCTTCCACTAAAATATGCAACATACTTAGACAAGAATCGAATGAAAACTGAAGAACCGTGGATTGCTGAAAAGTACTTTGCAAGCATTGGCTCCTACTGTTTTTCCTTTACAGCAAAGGCCCAAGCCACTTCTGTGAGATCTGCAGATTCAGCAGTCCTATATATACATATATTTTATCTTTTTTTTTTCTTTTTATGCTGGAAGCTCGGGATTTTCCACCATATTCTCCCTTCCTTACACTTTTGGACACAGTTACAGGCTCTTAAGTACAGCAAAAACGGCCTATAAGCAGAGCAGAAGGGGTTGCCATCTGCTCTCGCCTGGTCTTTTGGAAGGTAAGAATTCAGTACAGCTTCGTACAGACTTGTGCTCACAGGTTTTCCTCCTTGTGCTTCTCTAGTTTCTTTCCTCCTATGCTTCTTCAGCTCTTTCCTACAATACAAAGTAAATCACCATGAGGAGACTGCTTGAGCACGTTCCAGATGAACCATGAATTTATCAGTGGGTGCGAAGCCAACGCACTCTTCACCTGAAAAAGCTGAGCAAACTAGCAAGGTGCTCACTTTGACACCCGGTTTTCACCTTGGCGTGTGAGAAGCATGAGTAGGTCTTTCGTGCAGCTGAAAGCCAGACTGGGCATCAGGCACCTGCGCTCTGGTTCTTCAGGCTTTGAAAGGTCTTCAACCTCCACCCCAGCTAGCTGCTGTCACATGGAGAGAAGCAGTGGGAAGAGAAATCTAGCTGGCAAAGGCTGCTGATTGTATAAATGATTTCTCCTCAGCAGCCGATGCCTGGAGAGCCTGAAGTACCTATTTCTAGGTATTTCACCTCAAAGCGTGGCAGCCTGCGTTAGGCTGACACCCCCGCTCCTGCCTCCCAGGCACTGTCAGGACCGCCTGAACTCCCCGCCCCACGCAAGGCGGTGGGGAGTAACACAACCCACTCGGTAACTTCTATGGCAAACCATGAGAAAGTAAGCATTTTCTTTACTGTCACAAAAGGTGAAAAGATTTTGAGTTACAAATTAAACCAGGTTTCACTAAAAACGCAAGGGCTTCCAGCGCGCTCTCGTTCGCTCGTCCCCGCAGCCTGCGTGAGGCCTGGGCACCCCGCGCACTCGCTCGGCAAGGAGCCTCGTCCAGGCAACGGTGCCGTTCGACGGACTTCGGGACCGCTCCGGGGGACCTCCCCAGGGACCCGGCCTCCCCCCGGGCCGGCATGGCTCACGGCCCCTCGCCCCCAGCGGTGCCCCCGGCCGCCCTCCTCCTCACGCCCTGCCCCGGCGGCTCCCACGGCCTCCGGGACAACGCCGCGCCA